>PVKA01015343.1:0-50301 GCA_004027165.1 Ctenomys sociabilis
TAGGATCTTCACAAATAAGTGAAATAGAGGTTAAGAGGGGCCTATTAACTATATCATCAAAAAAAAATGAAGACCAATAAAAAAGAATTAATTCAATATCTGCATTTTATTCTTTTCCCTATGATGTCATAGAAGACAGAAGTACATGTAACACTGAACATAAATTCAACTCAAGACAAGCTGGACCCTTCATTTAATAAATTCAGTTTCCACACTTCCTAGCACTTAAGGTACTCTTAATAATTTAACAAGTTCACACAGTTTTCCCATCATTCTTTCCTTATAAATTTTAGCCAGCACCACCAGAGGGTCTCTGAAAATCTGTAGCTCTAACTACCACATTTCATTGCTTCTGAACATGGTCCACAACTCTACAAGTACCTGAAGAGCTCTTCTGAATACAAAAATTCCTGTACCTCCCTCCATACTAATCTCTGCAGTCGGACCAGGGATTCACATTTCAACAGGCTCCTGCTGACCCTGATGTACAAGTTCTGGGATGACTGCCTAAGATCTGTTATAAATGTCACTTTACTTCTTAAATCACATTTTTTTTTAAAAATCATGTTATTTTGATATTATTATGTTTAGTGCTCTTTTGAGAAAACTTCATAAACTTGAATATATTGAGTGACAAAGCTCATGTTTAATTTCAATTAAATAATAAAGATCTTACAATTGTTAAATATTACAGATACTTTTTAAAAGTATCCCACTTCATTATAATCAAACTGCAAAAAAGCTGACACATTTTTATACCATGTGACAAAAGAAAATATTAATATAGCAATAAAATTATAGTAAAATTACCATATTGAGGAATCTAAGTTACATTTTTTAGTTTTTAACCTATCTGCACCTTATAATTTTATTATGATTGTTTCTGACAGGCACTTTTAAGAAATACTTTCTCTGGGCTGGTGGGATAGCTCAGAGGTTTAAAGTGCCTGCTTAGGCAAGCTTAGGCAAATAGGTAAAGGACAGGGACCATGTTTCCATCCCTGGCACCACAGGCCGTGCTAGCTGCGCCCCCATGGCGAGCTGAGCTGGCCATTAAAAAAAAAAGTGGTGAGGGAAGATACTTTTTCATCAGTTTTGAAGTATAGCACAGAAAAATACAACCAACTACGAATTAAAAAATAAGATGAATTCTAAACTGAATGGGAAGCTTTATAAACATTTTAATGGGGCTTTTTTTTTTTAAGTATATTTAGGAGTGGTATGATAGGGATGTGGTGGTGCACACCTGTAATCCCAGCACTCAAAAGACTGGACTGTCATGAATTCAAGGCCAGTCTGGGCTACAAAACTGAATTCAGGCCTGTCCACACTACATCATGAGATTCTAACAAATAAGAGTGCTATAATGAAAACTTGCCTACCAATACCTAAAACATCCTGTGTAGTAAATTCATTAAAAAATAAAAAAAAGCCGGGCGTGGTGGCGCATGCCTGAAATCCCAGCACTCGGGAGGCTGAGGCAGGAGGATTGTTGTGAGTTCGAGACCAGCCTGAGCTACAAAGCGAGCTTAAGGCCAGCCTGAACTGCATAGTGAGACCCTGTCTCAAAAAGACCAAAAAAAAAAAAATAAATAAAAATAAAAAAATACCAATAAGCATCATGTCAATTTAACTGGAAGTCTTTTTTCTTTCTTTTTTGTAGTACTGGGGATTAAACTCAGGACCCTGTGCTTGCCAGACAAGCACTTATTCTACTGAGCTATCTCCCCAGCCCTGGAAATCTTTTTTCTCAGCAATTCATAAAATGATGATGTAACAATGATCAGTGGTGTTTAATAGATGGTACTGGTGAGATTATACATGAGTGCCATTCTTTACAAAAGAAATTTGGCAGTATCAAGGGGTGTGTGTGTCCCTGTGTGTATCAATAATCTTCCAAGAATTAACCCAAAACAAAGTACTCAACAAAAACATGCAGTCATATCCAAAGATAAAGGTGATGTTGATGAAGATCAAAGAAAAAGATAAAGACTATCAACATATCCCAAATGGCAGACTGTTTACAGAAACTATGGTCCACTAATTAAATCAACATAGTAGTATAAAAATTAAGAAAGTGCTGGACCAGGAACGTAGGAAGCTAAGTGGCACAGCACCTGCCTGACAAGTACAAGGTCCTGAGTTTGATTCCTGGTACCAAAAAAAAGAAAGAAAGAAAATAAGTAAAAATTTATATTTCAAAATGCTAACTAGAAAGGAAGAAGAAAATAAAACTATATGCCTTGCAAATACTAACCAAAGGAAAGATGGCACAGAAATATTACTATCAGGCCAAAGAATAGCATGACAAAAAGCATGATTGAGATAAAGAGGTCATCATGTAATGTTAAAATGCTTTGATTCACAGAATTTAAATCAGTAATTATTCACCAAAATGACAGGTGTGGATATAACTTTTAAAAGAGACTCAAAGCCATACAACTGAATAGAAAAAATGTCAACTTGATCATAATGGCAAACTTTCACACAATTCTCTCAACAGAGTAACAAGATAAAAATTAAAAAAAACTATTCAGAGATATCACTTCATTCCCAGTAAGAGTTGCCACTATTAACAAATACAACAGAAATTAAATATTGTCAAGGATAGGGAGAAACTTAAACATTAATGGCAGAAATTGATAATGGTACAGTTGCAGCAGAAAACAGGCAATTTTTCAAAATATTAAACACAGAATTATCAAGATCCAGTTATAGCACTCCCAGGTATACACCTAAAAGAAACAAAAGCAGAAACTCTAAACAGATGCCTGTACACTAATTTTACAAAAGCATTTTCCCTAACAGCAAGAAGATGGACTCAATTCAAATGCCATCAACAATGGAACACTAAGACTGGGCGTGGTGGTACACACCTATAATCCCAGCGCTTGTGAGGCTGAAAAAGGAGGATCACTAGAGTCCAATCTGTGAAGACTCTGTAGATCTTGTACTAAATTAATAAAAACTAAAATAAAATAGCTCATTTATTAGGGGCCGGCCAGATAGCTAAGCGGACCAAAGCACCTGCTTAGCTATCTAAGCACAGCAGCCAGAGTTTGATCTCCATGTGCTATGCCAGCCCTGCCTCCCAAGGTGTGCTGAGACAGAGAGTGGTGGCTTGTGTCTGTAATACCAGTGCTTGGGAAGCTTAAAACAGGAAAATCACTACAAGTCTGATCTGTGTAGTGAAACCCTGTACTAAATAAATTAAGGGCCAGGGAGATAGCTCAGTAGTATAAGCACCTGCCTGGTAAGTGCAAAGTCCTGAGTTCAATACTTGGTACCAAAAAAAAAAAAATTTTTTTTTTAAGAAGGAACATTAGCGGGGCGTTGGTGGCGCAGGTCTGTAATCCCAGCACTTGGGAGGCGGAGCCAGGAGGATTGTTGTGAATTCGAGATCAGCCTGAGCTACAAAGTGAGCTTAAGGCCAGCCTGAACTGCATAGTGAGACCCTGTCTCAAAAAAGACCAAAAAAATAAATAAATAAAAAAGGAACATTATTCAGTCTTACAAAAGAAAAACATTTGACACATTATACTATGGATGAGCCTGGGAAACATGCTAAGTGAAATAAGCCAGGAACAAAATGGCAAATATTTTATGAGTTCCACTTACATGAAGTATCTAAAACAGGAAAGCTCAAAGAGACAAAAAATAGAATGGCAGGGGCTGGCAAGATAGCTCAATGGTCTAAAGCACCTGTCTAGGCAAGCTTAGGTAAGCACAGGGACCACAATTCAATCCCTGGCACAACATGTGGTGCCAGCCCTGCCCCTAGGACAGGCTGAGCCAGCCAAAAAAAAAAGTAGAATGGTAGTTATCAGAGGTTTGGCAAAGGCAGAAATGGAGACTACTGATTAATGTGTAGTTTGCAGTTGGGATGATAGAAAAGTTCTGGAAATAAATACTAGTTATAGTTGCTTAACAATGAGAATGTATTTAACGCTACTTAAAAATGTTGAAAGCTACAAATTTTATTTTGTATTTTTATCACAATTTAAAGAAACAGTAATAACAAACAAAACCATGGGCCTTTCTGTTTCAGTGGAAAGTAAGTTAATTTTTTTTATGTCAATTCTCTTATAGGAAACAATTTTAAAAAGTTTAAGGCTAAAGGAATACCTCAATGGTAGAGAGCTTGCCTAGCATGCATGTGGGTGGCCCTGGGTTCAATCCCCAGCACTGCAATGAATAAACGAATGAACAAATGTAATGTTTTATAAAAAGAAATTAAAATAAAGCTTCCTAAAGTGGCAAAGAACACAGAGCATACAAAAGGGAAAGTCAAAGTCCTTTTCCATAATAAGCTAAGGACCCAAAAGACAACAGCCTTAAGAATAGCAAGGCTCAAAAGTGGAAGAGCCCACTTTAAAATACAACCCAGTAATAATCGCCAAGATCCTTCAATGACCTTTACACTGTTTTGAGCTGAACTATACTGTGCTTATGGTATCACACAGTCATAAAGTCAAATACATTTAAAGTTTATTTTACAAAGATAAGGGATTTCACTTACTGGGAAACACTAAAAAATTAAGGTTCATTAATAATAAAAATGCAGAGATATGCATTATGGTCCACCACAAATGTGTTAAGTCAATACTTGTACAACCACTTTGGAATACAATACAATACAATATAATATAATACAATACAATATAATACACAGGCTGTGTATCCCTCATCTGGAAACCCAACTTCAGGGGACTTTTGTTATCACTGCTTGTTCTTCTGGCAATCTTCCTGTGTCAGTCTCCCCAAAGCTAGGATTTGGGGAATGTGCCACCACACCTGGACTATTTCTTGGTTCTTTTAATATTTGGTACAGGGTCTCCCTATGTAGCTTAGACTCCCATAAAGATTCTCCTGTTTCCAGAATCCCCAGTGCTGGGATTACAGGCATGCGCCATGATGTCTGGACTCAGTGGCCAGCTTAGTGCGCCTGGGGTCAGGGCCAGTGCTGAATGTGGTGCTGGGGATCAAACCTCAGCCCCTGCACTTGCCTAAGTTGCTTAGTCCATCTTATTTCTTAACACTGTTTTTGTAATTCTCCCACATAAATACATATAAAGCACTGGTTCATGCAGTTTTTTCATGTAACTAGGGTTTAACTGTATGAAATTCCAGTTATCTATTATACTTGGAGACAGATTGTTTCTAGTTTCAGCTTCTATAAACCAGATTACTGTAAATAGTCTAGTTGTATGTCTTAGTTGCATATTTGTAAATGCACATGGTGTGCACATAGATACATGAACACATATACATATACACTCCAAGTAAAATTACTGGATTGCAAAATATGTACATATTCATTTTCACAAATGTAAGTATTCATTATCTGAAACCTGCGACCAAACAAACTTTGGGGTTCTTTGAATGTTACTATACTTGCACTGAATTTACCAGCAGACCATCCCTATCTAAAAATCTGAAGCAAAATTTTTAAGTTCTAATATTTTAGTCTATAAGTATCTGTTTTTTAATTCTGTTACTGAGGGTGCTGAGGCAGGAGGACTACAAATTTGAGGTCAGCCCGAGCACTCAAACCCTGTCTCAAAATTAAAAAGGCTAAGGATACAGTTAGTGACAGAGCACTTGTCTACTATGTCTTGAGGCTCTGGGTTCAATCCTCAGAACTGGGGAAAAAAAAAAAAAAAATCAATACTATATATTCTTTTGTGGTGTCTGAAAAACTTATAAATTTTAAACTGTTAAATAATCAAAAGTATTTGGAAAATATATTTTATATTTAAATTACAATTAAAAAGAAATGAAAATTTGCTTTCTGGCAATACAATAGAATAACATCTTTACATGAATATTTTATGTAACATCTTTTACAACTTTAAATATTTAATACTTTAAATATTTTAATTACTATGGCAAATACCCACCTGATCTCTAAGCAAAAGCTGATTTCCTCCTTGATACAAAACATCACAAAGCACATCCACATCATTATTCAGTTTGAACAGAAATAAAGAATGTTCTTGAGCAGATACTGTCAACTGATCTTGTACCAAAGAAACATCCTGTTTCAATTTCTCAGCCACTTCCTCTAGGTTTACGTGAGTGATAAACAATTCTTTTCTCTTATTCTCTCCCTCTAAAAGTTGATAAAGCCTAAAATATGAAAGTAAAAATTATAGGGAGAAATTTGTCATTAGTACAGCTTTCAAAATTGTAATTCACTACACTGGAACAGTTGTGGGAATAGCTAAATAACCAAAAAATATTAATCTGTTTTTTTGAATTCTGTTACTGAGGGTGTTGAGACAGTAGGACCACAAATTTGAGGTCAACCCGAGCTCAAACCCTGTCTTCTAAAATCAAGCAACCGAATATTTCAACATAAGACTATTTCAGCATAGAAATGTTCTATTGCATCTTAATTCTCAGTTTCTCCATCTTTAAGTTTTAGACACAAAAGTTTTCTTGAATTTAACTGTCATTAACCTACTTTTAACAGTGTGCTTTAGAGATACTTCCTAAGAAAACACTTCTTTCACAAAACACATATATGAAAAAACAAACAACAGAAGATCTAATACTGAGTCTCTATTAAGTGAGGGCAGGCAAATCAATCTGAGAATTAATTTTTGTTTCTTAATACCTATTTTATAGCATTATGGAAAATGACAGAATATTGGGCCAGGAATTTAGCTCAGCGGCACGGTGTTTGTATGGCAAGCACAAGGCCATGGGTTTGATTCCCAGTACCAAAGTACCAAAAAAAAAAAAGATGTGCACATTCAAGGAAAAAGAATAAGAAAAGATACAAAACTAAAGATGTAAATAATGTTATAAAAGTAAACAAGCAAGAACGATATAAATGGCTACAATAAACTTTCCCTACTCCGATCTTGTCAGTACTATTTGGTTGGTAAATTAAAATATTCATGAGGTATGTGATCACTTTTGCCTTTCAAACATAAACAGCAAAAAAAAAAAAAAAAAAAAAAAAAAAAAAAAAAAAAAAAAAAAAAAAAAAAAAAAAAATCATCCTATAGGACAAATGAAAAAAATCTAAGGTAATACCATCTATACATATATGAAACTATCTGCTTTACTCATATTAAAATATGTACACACATATACATTTTTTAACAACTTGTAAAAGACCTTATAAAAATGGTTCAAGTCCAAGACTGCCAATTAAGATCATATGGGGTAACTATATAATTGCAAGTGGCATCATTCACACAGCTCATGACCACAATGGCTCCATGAAAATGTACAATGAAGCAAGCCTATTCAAGTCCTTAATTTCATTAGTAAGAAAACAAGATTATGCACTTATTCTCAATAATCCACCAGACCAGACATACAAATGAAGTCTTCTCTATACTACCTTTTCCAAGGACAGCCAATTGTTGGCCCCCCAATACTATACAAACCTGTAATCAAACTTCCTGCCCCAAATCTAAAATAATGTATCTAAATAATGATGCCTAAATGGGGATAAAATTCTAGGTCTAATCATTCCTCTACCTATCACTTTAGCTCTAAAGCAGCTATGTTCAGATCTCACTCAAATGAGAAGGAAGCAAAAGTTAAAATGGTGCATATAAAAGCAGAATAAAAAAGGACCAAACAGTATTACAATTTTTTAAACTTCAGATTTTAGTTCAAACTCTCCCCAAAAGAGAAAAGACCCCAAACAGAAAAGAACAAAATTATTTAGGAAGCAACAAAACATACATACCTCTGAGTAGAATAATCCTTAGTATCAATGGTATTCCTTGGATTTATCTGCTGAGAGACTGTTGGGTCTTTCAACATTTCTAACCGCTGGGAAAGCATCATGTTTTTTTCACTAAGTTCTTGAGCCAAATTTTCAAACTGATGGTATGTATCCCAATGCTTCCTCAAGTCAATTTCGTATGATAACTGTACAAGTTCAAATGATGCCTTCTGCTTTATTAACTGGTTTAAAACTAACTCTTGTCTTGCGGTGTAATAATCTTGTTTAGCAATCTGCAGGTCAAAATCCCCCTTTACAACCGGCATATTCAGTAACTGCGCATTCTCTTTTACCACAGCAGGCAAACTTTTGTCCTTCATATGTGCAATTTGTTCTTCAAGTTTCAGAATCTCACTATTCAAGCTAGAAATTTTGGCATCCAAAATTTCTTTACCAACAGCCTATAAAAAGAAAAGCAATTACATTTCAAAATGTAGCCTCAAACTTAGTTTTTAAATTATTTTCACTTCCTATTTTAGGTGGCCAGCTAAGATGCTCAATTAATAAAAACTCACTCCATATAAACATAAGCCAAAATCATAGCTTAAAAAGCAAAAAATAAAAAAAAAAATAAGCCGGGCGTGGTGGCGCATGCCTGTAATCCCAGCACTCGGGAGGCTGAGGCAGGAGGATTGTTGTGAGTTCGAGACCAGCCTGAGCTACAAAGTGAGCTTAAGGCCAGCCTGAACTGCACAGTGAGACCCTGTCTCAAAAAAGACAAAAAAATAAAAAAAATAAATAAATTAAAAAAATAAATAAATAAAAAGCAAAAAATAAAGCCAGGCATGGTAGCATACACCTGTGATCCCAGCACTGGGAGGCTGAGGCAGAATGATCACTGCAAGTTCTAGGCCAGCCTAGGCTAGATAGTGAATTCAAAGCCAGCCTAAACTATATATAGTGAGACCCTGTCTGGAAAAACAGCAAAAAATTTAAAAGTATGGAGAAAGAGTCAAGTTAGAAGCACTAAAAATTTTAATGTTACTATATACATGGCTACCAAAATAAGAGACCTTGTTATGCTTAACTGAATCTAAAACATTAATAGCTTACTATTCAATGAATGTAAACACTATGTAAGGTTTTATTCAACATTATCACCATAGGTATTCTGCTAGACATGTTCTTACTTTAGCACACAAATACAGGACTTCTTTATTATTCCAAAGTTTGTGACAGCTGTAGTAACTAAATTGATGCTGGTACTCAGATTCAAAGTTACACTTTTGGAGGCTGGGGAGATGGGTCGGTAGGATAAGAGCTTGCCTGGCAAGACAAAGGGTTCAAACCCCAGTTTTGCAAAACAAACAAACAAAAAAAACCCTGCAAAATTACACTTTTACGCAACTACCTAGTGGCTTACATTACCAAGAAAACAAGCTTCCCACATCTACAATACACCTAGACATGATCAACAAGGTAGCAGGGATTCAGTTGACTGGTTCCTGGACCTTGGACTTCATTAGACCCATACTTTGGTCATAGCAAACAAAGTAAAATGCTGACAATAAAGCAACTTGTCTTTTACCATACTTTTTTTTTTTTTTTTTTGGCAGAACCAGGGATTAAACTTGCCTGTTTAATCCCTTCATTTGCCTGTTCTACTGAACCATCTCCCCAACCTTTCTTTCTACCATACTTCTCAAAAAAAAGAAATTCCTGTTGAGCCTGTTCAGTTAATTTCTGAATTAACAGAAATTTCAAATTCAGAATGCAAATTAAAACATTTTTGTTTAGATGTGTATTTCTAGTTATACAAATAACTAGAAATAGTTAACATAATTATTTCTGCCTTCCATTAGTAGAAGGATCTATTTGTAAAATACTAAAATATACATCACAAACAAGCGCCAGAGAGAAAACTTTAATTTTTTAAAAAACCTTTTTTGATTTTTTGGTATAGGATCTCACCATGCAGCTTAGCTCATAGTGATCTTCCTATCTCAGCTTCCCCAACGCTGCAATTACAGGCGTGTGCCATTACACCCAGTTTTGGGACCAGCACAGTGCACTCTAGGTTCCAGAACCAGCAGGTATGTGGCATGCAGAACCAGGGATGGAACCTAGGTCCTTGTGCTTGCCAGGCAGGCACTTAGACCACTGAGCTATCTCCCCAGCCCAGAAAACTTATAATTACTTATTCAATTTTCCTTTGTAAAGTACTTTAATAGCCATATTCAATCCTACATTCCTAATAATTATATGAATCCAGTATCATTTCTTGTATTTACCTTGCTGGTTAGGCTATGAAGATTTTCTTCGGCCCATTTTATACTCGACTTCATGCTCAGATTACTTGCTTTCAAATGAATTAATTGATGCTGAGCACAGATGTATGCTAGCTGCAATCTAGCCATCTCTAGTTGTCTCTCCTCAAGGCTTTCTTTATTATCACACATAGATGGAGTTTGCATATCTAAAAGTTGAAAATTTTCTTCATTTGAACTTTCAACTACTTCATGTACTCCCTGAAAGAACTGTTTTTTAGTATACAAGGTTAAAGCTGCTGTGCTTTGTTCTTCTTGGCTTAGATATTTTTCCAAGGAAAACTGAGATAAGAATACCATAGGATTTGTCTCTTGACTTAAATCAGACTGTCTGAAGAGCATTATCAATTTAGTAATTCTGTCAGTAAGAGCCTGAAGTTCATTTCTGAGCTTAGCATTCGCAGCATTCAGAATTCCTTGACTCTGCTTAAGTTTTTTAGTGGCTTCTTCACGTTCAACGTTTAACCTCAGGGATTTGTGACTAGATACTGAAGTCAACAGTTGGCATTTATTACGTCGCTGAATTTTTAGGTTCTTTAATTTCTGCAGCATTTGAACCTCATCCTCTAATTTCTCCAGCTCTTTATCATCCAGTCTAGGTGTCTTCAAGTCAGAAGTTTTACAAGTTTTAAGAACTTCATCCAATGCTGACCCTTCTAGTATGGGTTTGCCCGACTTCTGAAGAAGGCTAAAAGCTTGCAGTTCTTTTTCTGACAATACATTCTGTTCACTCACATTTCCACAAAACCATTTTAAAAATGTTTCATCTTCAACAATCTCAAACAGCCAGTCGAAATCTTCTCCATTAAGGATAGCAGCTTTGGGATAACCAATTTTTTTTAATGTTTCCACAAACTCATTTCCACAACTCATGCTTTAACTACCCTAGTTGTTTTTTCAGCTTTGTTTTGTATCTGGTGCTAATTTTTGTCAAATAAATCCAAACAAAAACAAAACTAACTTTATATAAGTCCATAAAGAGTGGTCAGGGATATAGCTCAATAGCACAAGTGCCTGCCTGGCAAGCACAAGATCCTGAGTTCAATTTCCGGAACCCAACTGCAACAAAAAAATCCCTAGAGAATGGGAAAATATTTTTAGAATATATAATGACTGACTCCTCCTAGAAGGGAAGAAAACAAGTATTAAACCACAAATAAGAAAAAATGTCTTTAAGAAAGAAGATACAGATAAATGTCACATATTTGAGAGCCAGCGGACTAAAATGTAGTTGTAGCTGCAATGTTTGATAAAGGAAAACAAGTAATCAGCATTTCTCAAAATAACCACACCAGACATGAAAACCCAGTAATATAATCTTGTTTTTCCCACAGATGAAATGTTTTCAAATACACTACCTTTGAATGTCATTCAAACGAATCCAAACCCAAGCCACCAAGTAGCTAGCAGCCGCTTTTCCCCTACATTAAGAAAATAAAAATACATGCAGTGGTTTTAGTGAGAAGGATGAGTATTTACTCCGAGGGCGCAGTAAGGAGTCGTCGAGCTCCGCGCAGCGCGTTAGTCGGGCCTGCGAGGGGAGACCACGGCGTCAGCGAGCACAGCGCTCCGGCGCCATCGTCTCCCGCGGAAACCGAAGCCGAGTCGAGGCCAAGGCTGAAATCTTTGGGTTGTTCTCTTGTTTTGGTTTTTTGGGGGGCGCGGTCCGTCGTGATATCTGTGCACTTTGGGAAAGTACACACACCCCCAACCCGAAACGGCGCAAACTAACAGACGTCGGGCAAGAATGAAGCTGTCAGAGCCCGGCCGACCCCCGGGCCTTCAGGGGTCGAGTCTCGGTTCGCAGTCGAGCCCGCCGTTCTTGGCACCTTAAACCAATGCTCTAACTCCTGAAAGAGGAAACGGGCCTCACACCCAACCGCCCGCCTGCCCGGCCTACACCAAGGCGACGCCCCTCACCTCTGGGATGCACCGCCGGAATTCTCACAGATGGCGCCAAAACGCCGCACGCTTCGCACTGCCTCACGGGAACGCCAGCAATTACGCATGTGCACAGGGCTGGAGAGGAGGAAGTCGATGGTAAGACGTTTTGTCGGGACACCCCGGGTTGGGCAGGGCGGGGCCGGAGCGACTGCGGCCCCTCCCGGGACCTGGTAGTCCCTGACGGAGCTATCTGATTGGCTTCTCGGCAGAAGATTTCACCCTCGCTCCGCCTTTCCGAGGACTAATTGGGCGTCCGGCCTTCTGGGGACCTTGAGCTCCTCCACCTAGAGTGCCAGTCTCGGCCTCTCTCTAGCAGGGTCCCAATCCTCGCGACACTTCTGGGAAGTGAAAGACTGGCCCGACAGTCCCACGGGCCCAGCTTCTCTAGCTCTGACGCGTGATCTGGCTCGGTGCCAGTGATCGGCCACTAGCCAGCCCGAGCACTGCCTGGCACGTCTGCGGGGTCAGCGAGCTCCGCTGGAAGCTCGCGACGGACGCAGCAGTGCAAGGCACTTAACCTCAAGCCTTCACCTGCCTGCTGAGAAAAAGCTGGCTCCTCCCTGCACATTTCCAAAACATTAAATAACCCACAAAAGCAAGGAATGGCATGTGTCGGGCGTGCGTTTAACTCATTACACACGGCGGAGGGCCGAAATAGGCAGTGGAAGAAAATGCGGAGAAAAGGCGAAGTTCGGCTCAGTCTCATGAAGGCAAAAGCTCTGGGTTTCCCATTTTTATTGGACATAATTTATTTGTATAGAACAGCATCCCTTTGCATCTGTACCAGACAAAAATAATTTGTAACTTAACCTTCTGTAAGTGAAATCTAAATTTGCAAGCTGTCGGCTTTGGTTACCAGTAAGTGATGTTTCCCTCCCTCGGTGATAAATGACCCTAAGGTGACTTGTCAGATAATGGTCCAGTCCAATGTAACAAGGAAAGGGTCTTTCGCCATTGTTTTTCTTAATGTATAAGGAGTGAAAATATTAAGTGTTCCTGGTCAGATCCTGTGAATTTCGTTAGAGTCAGAGATACTTCCTAGTAATTCTTGTTTTGCTTTTCTTTCAAGTCAACAAAGCCAAAAAATGATCTGAAAAACAAACACTGCGGGGGGTGGGGGAGTGAATGGAATCTAGGGGGCTGGACCAGGAGGAGCTTGGTGGCTGTGGCTGGTGGTTGGGGGCAGCAGGGAGCTGGAGCTGCGTGGTTTGGGCCGGAGGAAGTGCAGGCTGTATGGCGGGCGGTGCCTTCAAGAAATTTTGCTGAGGAGGCAAACACAGGGAGAGTGTGCACGCACGCGCTCTCTGGTGAGAGCCAAGTGATACATGAGGGGGCGGGAATGCAGGACCAGGACTGTAGGGAAGATTTGTTTTGTTTTATAATGGGAGGTACTTGAGGATATTTATATATCCTCGGAGGCGATGGAACTGTAGACTCCAAAAAGACGAAGGGCTACTTCATAGAAAGATCTTGGAGCAAGAAGGTGCGATCCAGCGGCCTTTCTGGAAATCTTTAGTGATTCCTGGGTGGTTTCCTGAGCCCACAAATTCCCATTTTGAGTTGCTGAACATAATTATTTGTCTGAAAGGTATTTGTGAGGCCATAGAAAGTCATAAAGAAAAAAATCACAGTGCTATCTGCCCTCCCAGTATAAATAACAAAGAATAGGGTCCACTCTTCGACCCAGACCAGGAAAGTACTCTGGAGTTGTAGTTGTAGTTTAAGAAGGCAAACATGTTCTTTCCTCAACAAGTTTTCTTTCTTCTAGTCAAAATCAATTGGAGTTTTGGTAGTGCCACAAGATAAAGGAAGTGCAGGAGTTTATTCCCACTGTGCACACCCCAAGGTGTATATTGGGCTCACCAGAAAGGGCTGTGAGGATGCACATCTTGCTGTCAATATTAAATAGTCGCTGAGACGGTGACTAAGACTGGGCCCACGTGGTGCTGTGCATATATAATCCCAGCACTTGGGAGGCTGAAAACAGGAGAATCACTATGAGTTCAATCTATGTAGTGAGACCTGTAGACCCTGCTCTAAATACAGAAAAAATAAGTAAATAGTACCTGAAGTTTTGAAGTATCTTAAGACTATTTTTAAACTTTATAAGTACTGGTGTGACCTTAGTAGACATGGTGGTAGGTCCACATTCTCCCAATTATGGGAGCAGAGGGTATTTTGAAGGAGGCTCAGACCTGTAGAAGCTTGACATTATGGTAACAAAAGTGACAAAAGTGGGACAGCTGGCACCAGGGGACATGGAATGGAAGGGGAAATCCCTAGGCCAGCAGAACTCAGGGGCCTTGATCTGGGAAATCTGACAATGTCAAGTTCTTTCTCTTCCTCTTTGGGAGCCAGACTTGCTTATCCCACTGGCTTGGAGGATGGGGCAGGAGCAAAATTGAGTTTGTTTTTCACGTTGTTGATAGTTCTGTTTCAAAGGTGCAAACTCAGTCCCCAAACTCAGGAGCAGGTTTGGGTTGGCACTACCACAAAGGAGGTCACCATGGTGGTAGGTGGCGGCAGGCTTTGGAGCTGGGAGGAGCAGGGCCAAGGGCCCCTGGAACAGGGACAGGGTTCTCAGAAAGGGCCTGAGCAGACAGTGGGAAGAGGGGTGAAGGACACAACCCTTGTTTCTATCCTAGATCCCTGTGAGGCTGGGTGTACCCCCAGAGTGAGTCCTTCATGCTCCAGAGGGAAAATGAGGAAAAGCTGTATGAAAAGGCCCCACCAGTGAGCAGACTGGATTAGATGAGCTCCTGATTGTGTGACCAGAATCCCAGCCAAAGTGAAATGGGAAGGAACTCAACTTGGGGTCCACAAGCCAGGGGAACAAGGAGACAGGGTGAGCTGGGCTGAGTAGGCAGGAATGCAGGCACCTGGGTTCCGTACTGGCAGTGACAAGAGGGAGCAGCAAGACTGGCTTGGGTTCCACTGGCTGCCAAGAGGACAGTAGTTAGGGTTTGGGTACAGACAGGGGTCTCACACTGAGATGCTCCAATGGGAAATGGTAGGAGTGAAGAACATGTTAAAACATGTTTATTTTTTTGGTAGTAGGAATCCAACTCATGACCTCGAGCTTGCCAGGCAGATGCAGTACCACTGAGCTCTACCCTGGTCCTCTAAAACTTATATGGGAATTCAAGCACTAACCCATCAACACCACACTGCCCAGTCATTAAGTCCTCCTGTCTGTCTCCAGGTGGGGGTTGCCTCTTTGCTAGAAGTGGCCCTATTAACTCTATGGAAGCTCTGGGGCTCACAAGGTTCAAGAAGCAAGAGTCACTGTTGCCCAGGAGGGCAGGGCTCCCATAGCTCCTCTCCCATGCCCACCCTCAAAGTTGAAATGGGTCTCCTGGGACCCTCCAAAGTGCTGCATGTGCTTCATGCTATCTCTGGGATGGAAACCCAGGGACACTCTTCTCATTGCCAGGGCCCTCAGGGGTCAGGGCTCTCTGCTCCCAGGGAGAGATGGGCTAGGGTCTCCTTGGAGCACAGTAAGCAGTCAGAGCCCTGTCTTCCCCTGCACGCAGTTTCACATCCTCACAAACACTCCCATGAGGGCTTGATAGGAGCCAGGGTCCCCATGATCCCTGCCAACCCCAGAGGATAGGGCTCATGAGGCAGTAAAGCCAGCACCCAAAGGCAAAGAGGGGAAGGGAGCACAGCGAACGATGCAAAGAACTGGAAGCCAGCCAGGGGTTGAGGTATAAAAATCTGTATTTATATTACAATGACAGAATGACAGCACAGCCCCACCTGGAGGCAGTGGTGTGGGCCTTCACTCTCAACTCAGGTTTCCACCCATGCCCATCACCCAACTCCCTGTGCACACAACTGGCATGGAACCTGCCTTGGTGCCCTGGACAGAGACCTGTGCAGCCTGCTGGCCTGGTTGGGACCTGTGGGCAGGCAGTAGGAGTCTGGTTAGCTGACTCCAAGAGAGGCAGAGATGGCAGGGGCAGACAGGAGCAGGGGCCCCTCAGGCTGCAGTTTGGCCTGGGGCTCCTTCTGTCCAGGAATGTGGCTACAAGCACCTCGCCATCTCATAGGCCAGCTGGGTAGTACAGCCTATCATGAAGAGCTGTCCCCCATAAGGTGAAAACCCCAGCCCGAGCCCTGAGTACCACATGGCTGAGGGGACACAGGTGGAGGAAATGGGCCATGGCTTCTCTGGTTCTGATCTCTTTCTATGGTCACCACAGTGGCTACCAGCAGTGGCCTCCTTGTGCAGAAAAATGGAGCAGGGGAGGGAGGTGTGGATGTAGAGCTTAGCACCAGCTGCACCGGTGGACCACCTTACCACCCCTGCTAGTGGGGGAGATGGAGCACCCTTGGGTGGCTGAAGAGGCCAACTCCCCAGTCCACATGGGAGCCATGGCCTGAACAGGCATAGGTGAAGCTGCCAGGAAGATGGCCAAGGTGCCACTCTGGTCCCCAACACAGGGCTGGAGCCTGCAGAGCAGAGCTGAGGCAAGGAGACAGACAGGGAGTGAGGGTTTATGAACTCTGACCGTGACCCTGGAGTTCCAGGCCCTTCAATATGGGTTCCTGGTACATGGTAGACAAAGCCCCTTCCTGGGTTCTAATCCCCAACAGGGCTGAGATGCAGAAAGGACCCCCACCAGGGACCTGTTCTTCTGCTGTCACCCAGCCCCTACTTCCCAGGAGGCAGGCTGCAAGCTAGTTTTTATAGGGCCCCCTTCTTGCCTCAGCCCCAAGGGTCCACAGGCGTGACTAGAGATAAACAGAATTCTCCCTGCCACTTGGAAATTGGTTACAAATGCACCAGAGCGGTGGAAGGTGCTGCTGTGCACCAAGTATTGCTGTGTGGTCCCTGCCCATGGGGACAAGGACTTTGGGACTGAAAGGCCCTATGACCAGAGAGAATGCTGTGCTCATCAGCTGCCAAAGTCAGACTCCTGGAGCCCTTGCCCCAGCCCAGGGCAGGGTTCGAGTCGGTTAGATTGGCAAGCAGGCCTGCTGTCCCCAGCTGCACAGGCCATGCCTACCCACTGCGGGGGGAGGGGTCACACTGGGAGGTGGGTGGCAGCCCCACATAGGAAGCCCCTCTGCTGGGATGCCGCCCAGAGGAAGGGCACAGAGGGCACCTGCCAGGCAAGCCTGGACATCCCAGGAACCTCAAGGGACATGCTGGTGGCAGTGGGCAAGGCGAGACAGGGGACACAAGGCACACTATGACAATGTGACAGAGGACAGGTCCCTGAGACGCTGGGTTGCTCCCACCCCTCAGCAAATAAGGACACACGACAGCTAGGAAAATAGAGTACAAAAGTCTCATACAGGAAATAGAGGCGCATACACTCGCGTCTCTTGGCAAGCCTTTAGAGCTTTTTTCTTTTTAAAAAATGTTTCTGTTTTGTTTTTTTGGGAAAAGCCTCTGCCAGCTGAGGCTGCCACAGGCAGAACCAGTGAGGTCCCTCAAAGGGAGATGACCTTGCTGGGCAGTGTGGCTTTTATTTTTTTCTTCTTTTTTTTTTAAGAAAGGGAGGTGAGGCAGGGCATGGTAGCGCATGCCCATGATCCCAGCACTCTGGGAGGTGGAGGCAGGAAGATTGCCAAGTTCAAGCCCAGCCTGGGCAACTTGGGACTTAATGAGACCCTGTCTCAAAATAAAAATAAAAAAGGGCTAGGGATGTAGCTCAGTGTGAAGGTCCTAGTTCAATACCCAGTACTGCAAAAACTTAAAAAGAAACAGGAAAAAAAAGAAGAAGAAGAAGAAGAAGAAAGCGGGAGATGAGAAAGCTGAGAACCCAGTGGTCCAGCTGCTGGCCTAGCCCCACACAAGGCCTTGCGGGGAAGAGAAGCCCAATATGTGCGCAGACTACATAGGGCCAGCACTGGCCTCAGAGACCCTGAAGGCCAGCCCCTTGGGACATCTGCCCTCTGAGGGCCCACGCATCTGCATGTGCAAGCATGTGTTGATGCAAGTCTGGCTGAATGTACCTGTCTGCCAGTCCTAACAGAATAGAAGCTGCCCAGCTTGGCACAGACAGCCCAGTCTCTGCCCACATGCCCCAGCGTGCTCACCCAAGTCCAGCCTGGTGCAGAACCTTCCATGCTGTCCACACCGTAGGAGCTGTGAGGACAACTGCCAGGAGCACCTTCCTTCTTTTGTCCATTCCTTCCTCCTGGCATCTGGCACTGGGGCTGGGCTCCCCGAGGTGGTCATGAGGCCCCATACATGGCACCCACTGAGGTTTGCAGCAATGACATCTAATACTTCTGGAATGATTACGAATTGGAGGACAGATGTGGGCAGCTATGCTGGGCTCCGGGTGGTGGGTGCCAGGCCCTGCCTTCTTGAGGGGGCCCTGCCCATTGAGCAGGAGGGCACAGACTGGCAGCCCAGGCAAGTGGCAGCTGGAGCTTCCAACATGGCACAGCAGTGGGCCCACAGAGAGGCTGGCATCAGCTGAGGGAGGACTGGAGGGCTGCCATGGCTGGCCAAGCAGGTGGGTAGGCCAGGGAACATGAGAAGCGAGGCCTACAAGAGGCTGGGGTGACCAGGCCGCCTGCAAGGGCACCCGTAGCCCCCATCGCTGCAGCCACTGCTCTGCAGGCTGTAGTGGTCATCGGCGTCACTGCTGCTGCCAACACTGTCCAGCTCACCTGGCCCAAACTCCATGCCCTCTATGTCCACCTCTGGGGAAATAGAAGAGAGGATCAAGCACTGCAGAGCTGACCCTCCATGGAAGGCTGTGCTCTGAGGGGACTGAGGGGTCCTGCCCAGCACTAAGGTGGCAGAGGCCAAGCTGGATCTCAATAAGAACCAGCAGCCTCTGAGGGCACTGCCCAGGACCCAGCCACCCGAATGCTCATGCAACCTGGCCACTGGCCTTGGTGCTCCTCCCTGCATGCCTCAGTGAAGGACAAAGCTGGTACTGGTGGGCAGCACCCCAACGCCACCCTACTATGTCCTTTTCCATGCAACAGCTGCAGTGCCCTACCTTGCTCTGAGTCATCTGTGGAGACAGCAGAGCCAGTGCTGTCCGTGCGCACGCGCTCCATGCTCTGCACCGACAACTGCTCCAGGCGCCGCTTCAAGAAGTGATGTTCCCGCTGTAGCTGTTCCTTGATGCTCAGTGCCCTGCGGTCCTGCTCCTCCAGTTTCTGGGGACAGGGATGGCAACAGTAAGCCCATAGTCAGGACAGGGCAGCATCCTCCCCAGGTGCAAGGACACAAGCCTGGTCAGGGAAGGATCCTCACCTTGACATGGCCCAATGAGGGCACTGCCATCGAGAACCCTGCCCACTCACCAGGCTGAGTTGCATGTGGGCCTCACTCTGGGGGACAGGGCCACCCAGCCTTTGGCCAGCACCATCCTCTAAGGGACCACCCTGCCTGGCCCTCAGCCTGGATCCTTACTGTGCCTGTACCTGAGGCACCCTACCCTCTGTGTCCTCTGTGCCTCCCTGGGTGCCCACACCTGGGACACAGAGAAGGCCTTTTATAGGAACAGAAGTCTGCCATGGCCCCATTGTCTTAGATCCCCAAGTCAGCAGGCAGTCCAAAGACCATAGGGATGTCCCAGGAAATATCTCTCTCAGCCCCCAGAGCAGCCCCACTTTGCTCTCACACTTCAAGGTGCTGCATCTAGCCTGCCTCTCTGCAAAGACACAGAGGGAGCTCCCCCTCTGGTTAGCCCACCTTACAACTGCTGCTGGCCCAGAGCCATGGGAGTCAACTGTACCCTAAGGTCCCTTCCCAAGCCCAGTCACCCAATACACTGTTCCTACCAATCACACTAGGTGCCTCCCAACCCCTGCAGCCCCCGAGGCTGCCCTCACAAAATACCCCAAGTCCTTGACATACACCTGCTAGGTGGCTCCCCTCCCCACCATCTCCAGGGTCTCTGGGTCAGGGCTCCTGGGGCACACAGGACAGAGATGGGATGGGCAGGCCAGGCCCGCTCACCTTAATGTGCATCTTGGCACGCTTTAGGAGGCTCAGTGTGGTATGGCGTGTGCTGTCTGGGCCCAAAGGCACCAGCTGCTTTAGCTGCTCCAGGTAGAGTCTGAGCTTGGCTCGTCTGAAAGAGCCAAAGATAGAGCCATCAGCCCAGGCAGCAAACAGCATGTGATGGTGGGAGCCACTGACCCAGGCTCTCACAGACCCCACCCACCATAGGGACTGGATCCCCTCCTGGTCTGACCAGCAGTAGCTAGGGAAGCAGTAGAGTGCCTGCAGCTCTCTGGACGTGGCATCCACAAGTCCCCACATCCAGGTGACACTTAGCCTGGGCTTAGGGACGTGGAGGCTTGGACAACATCCATTCCTCCCACCTTGCCATGCACAGTATGCCCTTTGTCACTGTCATCCTCACAGAAAGCTGAGTTTGTTTAGGCAGGGAGGGCCAGAGACCAGCCAGTCCCTCTGGAATCCACTGCAGTTCAGATTTTGTCCCAATTTCCATAATTTTTGGGATCCACTTTCCCCAAAATTGAAGCTGTATACTCAAGGTGCTGGCTAGTGACTCACAATCCCTTGGGAAATGCCACCTTCTCTGGCCGGCAGGGCTGGCAATTGGCCATGGGATTCCCTTTGATGCTCCACAGTGACTCAGGACCTCTGCCATGTCCACATACCTACCCATCTGGAAACCTTTCAGGTCATGCATGACACCCCACAGCAGACCTGGGCCCTGCTTCCAAACCCAGCACACTCACTTAGAATAAATCCCTAGGAACAGGCCTGCCAAGTCAAGGATAAGAATATGTTTTCAGACTTTTAAATATCTCTTGCCCAACAGCACTGCCATGGTCAGCACTTCCATGCACTCCTCTCCCTTTTCCAGATCTGCTCCCTAATTGCAGAGCCCCTGCAAACCCATGACCTCCTTTGGTCTTAGAGGACCCTGGAAGACAGTGGCAGGGACAGCCACCTTTTGGACAAAGAAAAATCCCAAGGCCCAAGGAGGAGGAGCCGCTGGGTGCATTGAGAGGTGTGAGAAGGGCTTGTGATTTTGGGTCACCTTCTGCTAGCACATCTACCCCACACCTTCTGTAGCCAAGCACCTTCTGGCCCAGTGTCCCAGCCTATAGCACCCAGAAAGCCAGAGGTTCCGGATTAACTTAAGTAGACCTTAGGAAGAGCTTGCAAGGCACAGGACTGTGGCTGTGCTGGGCTAGGTGGGGCCTGGGCAAGACTACCCAGAATGCCCAGAACCTTGGCCTCCTCCTGTCGGTGGGGAAGAGGCCCCTGTACCCAGGAACTAAAGGAGCAGGACACTGAACTGGGCAGGGAAACACAGCTCTCTGCTTAGGAAGAAGCACCCTCCCAAGATGGATCTTCACTGTCTTGAAGCCACCACCAGGACCAAGTTTACAAATGGCGATGCTACCAGGAACCTCCTCCCCTGGCTCAATCATGACATAGCAAATAGCGATTTCAGCAAAACCTTTATGGAAATACTAAAATATGCAAAGAATAAAAGCATCCACACATGCCATCACCCATACACACCTACATTGCCGTTTTGGTGCATCATGTTTCTACATCATAATGTTAAGGGAAAAGAATCAGGATACAGAACCACATATGTGACAGGTGATCCAAATTTGTTTAAAAAATAAAACACCAGATGTACACAAGAGACTCCAGGGAACACCAACAAAATGATGGAAAAAAAAAAACAAAAAACCCACAATACATGCAGAAGACAAACAGTTGGTGCCCATAGTACCTTGAGCTCATACACCAGAAGGGAAAAGCAACACTTCTGTGTAACAACAGGCAAAGGACACAAACTAGCAGGCTGCATCATCCAAAGGGCAAATATAACATAAAACTGACTCCCTCTCATAAGCAATCAAAGAAATAAAAACGTAAACAAGAAGATACTCATTTTCCCCTTTGTAAAAGTTGAAAAGGCTGCTGGTAACTCAAGTGGCCAGCACATGGGGACATCAGAGTCTGCATGGCAGAGGAGCTGCTGGCCTAGCTGTGTTTGTTTCTTTGTTTTGTCTTTTAGAGACAGGTTGTCACTATGCAGTTCTGGCTGGCCTTGCACTCACTTTGTAGCCCATGCTGGTCTCAAACTGGCAATGATACTCCTGGCTCAGCCTTTCAAGTGCTGGATGACAGGCGTGCGCCTTCACACACAGCTGCAGCTGTGAAAGTCACATCAGCTCAGACCTTCAGCTAGTGAGGGACCTAAGGCTCAGGTACTACAAAACCACGCCCAGGGGTGTGGAGATCACACTCAGCAAGGCTTCTTGCAGAGGGCCAGCTCCAGAACCTCAGAGCAACCTCAGGGATGGGAGCCCAGGGAGGGTGTGTGGGCACAGGCAGGCCACACTTACATGGGGCTACCTGAAAGGCCAAGGTGCAGGGCAGTAAATAACAGTCTTCTCCCCATCACAGGAGCACCACTGCTGCGGTGGTATATAGTGGGGCAACATGTACAACACTTGAGAAAGTAATTTCTCAAGAAGATGAGCAAGGTCACTTGACCAAGCTTGTTCAGTATTTAAGGTTCCACATGTTGGCCCAACCCTGGGGGAGCACACAGCCAGGGCTGCTGGCTACACATCATGGCACCCTGCCCTGGGCAGTTGCTGTAACAGGCTACCTGGGGCAAGGGCCTGGAACTGGCTCTGCCAATGGCTGCTTGAAAGATGCAGGGTGGGGGAGGAGGCACCCATCTCAACCCAGGTAGCACTGTGCTGTCACCAAAATCTCCCTACAGCCACGACAGTACTCCAGTCTTCTGCCATCACCCCTTGGCTGTCCCTGACCATTTAAGGAGCTCCTAAGCTTCTCAAGGAGCCCTGCATGGCTGGGGGTGGCTGTGCTGTGAGCCCCTGTATCCCTCAGCCTGATCACCCTGCAGAAGGCCTGCCCAGCTTACCACTGCAAAGCAGGCTCCTTGGAAGGCCCAAAGGGTCCTCCAGTACCCAAGGAATGGCAGTCTAGGCTTCCAGAAATGAGGCAGTGAAGAAATGCACAGGATGTGTGTGTATGACGGGGTAAGCAAGGAGCTCACCCTCCTGTGTTAACCTGCATCTTCTGGTTGTGGCTAATTTATATTCCCTGAGGAGCTTTGTGGGGCTGTAGCCCCTTGGGGAAAGCTGATGTCACAAGGCACGAAGGTCACACCTTGGGACAACAGGCTTGATGCTCATAAGGGAGCAGGAACCCAACTGAAGATGTGAGCCTGACTGCTGGGACAAGCTCTGGCCCTTCAAGGGCAGCACTCCCTCCCCAGTATCCTTAGGGCAGAACCCGGGGCCATCACAGAAGAAGCAACAGTCAAACACTGACCTTGGCAGCCCTGCTGCAGCTGTGCATCCACACCAGTGCTCAGCAGAGGAGGAACTGGACCAGTGGCTCAGCATACCACAAGGGGAAACCCCAGGGCCCAGGCCAGGAGAAGTGCAGCTCCAGGGGAGACAGCATCTGGGCCTAGCTGGGCACTTCCGTCCTTCCTCAGGTAGCTCCCAGCCACCCCTGCAGCCAGCAGTCAACCAGGAACATCAGCAGTGGCCCAGCCAAGACCTTCATCTCCCCAAGATACAAGCTCCCCACCTGCACCTCGGCCAACCAGGAACCAAGACCTGGTGCTAAGCTGGAGGGGGGGGGGGTACTTCAAAGACCCTCTGGGCATCCTGTCACCTCTCCTCTATCTCAAAGGGTCCCAGGAAGCCCTGTGTCAGCTCAGACTCTGAGATGGTGGAGACTCACACTGAGGTCAAAGGGCAGCTACCTGAGTCAGGATCAGTGATCACACCCACTCTCCCTTGAAGGTACCACCCACCTGTCAGATTCTGCTTCCAGGAAGCTCTCTAAGAATACCCATGAGCCTACCTAGATCTTGGGTTTTATTCAAGGCCAGGCTGGTCCGACCTTAGAGCAACCCCAGGCCTGCCTGGCACCACTTCCCAGTTTCACAGCCTTGCAGGAAGCCCCCTAACACATAGTACCAGTGCAGGAAGTGCAAGCCCTCTGGGAACACGGTGTTCCATCCCTGTAGCTGCCTGCTTTAGCTAGAGGCACAAATCACATCCCAGGGGAGCGGAAGTGGGTGCAGACAAGAGGGGAAGAGGAAGGGGGAAGTGGCCAACCTCCAAACCTTCCCAGTAAGACCAGGGTGCAGATCTGCCCACTATGAAAGCAGGAAAGAACATGTCTATCGCAGGCAGGAGCAGAGGCCAGAGAGAGCTTTTGTCTATCACTCCTGGGGCTTCCTCTATCCTAGAGGGAGCTCCTATCCCTTAGTGCTTCCTGGCCAACACTGCCCTGCCCCAGGCAGAAGACTCCAGCATATTTTGTTAGAAGGCTCAGAGACCTGGGGTCCTGATGCTGCAGAAGGGTTCCAACACTCCAAAGCACATCATTTCCAGGCAGCTGGCCATGACTGCCACTAGCATCAAGGGTCCTATTCCAAGTCCCTGGTCCAGTCTGAGGGTCCAAGAGCACACTTGGGCCCCTGCATCTGCCTCCCAGCCTGACAGCACCTGCACATAGACACCAAAGGCACAGGCAGCTCTCCCACTACAAGGCAGGACAGTCACAGCCTCCCCTCTGCAGATGGGGCCACGTGGGAATAAAGGGTCACTTACCTGTGCTTTTCTAGTTCGTTGTGTGAAGACCTGTTCAGAGAGACAGAAAAATGAGGCTCATTCAGAGGCCCAGCACCAAAGCCCAGACAATGAAAGCCATGTCCAAGGGCTAGAAGCCACGAGGGCAGCCAGACAGGTTGGGGGCCCAGGCTGCTGCCAGCTGTAAGAAGGGAGAGCATACAGAGCAGAGATGGAGCAGAAAGGAGGCCACCTCAAGAGGTAGGAGTAGGGGAGGCCTCTGGCTGGCTGGGAGCTGCTCAGATGCCCATCTCTGAGGCCAGCCTTCAGGACACAGGACATTGTTCCCACAGCCACACCACCCAGCTCACAGCTGCAGCTTATAGGCCAACCTGTGGAGCTTCAGACAGGCAGGCCCCCAGTGACATGGGAGGAATGCTGAGGCCCTCTTACCCCCACCAGGGGCCACCTTCTGGCAGGACTGGCCAGTGAGGACCCAAGTTTAAGTCTTCCTGGAGATACCCGCCTTGTCAATCTGGTCCATTCTGACAGGGGCACAGAATGCTGAGCCCCATCGAGATAGTGCCACTCAGGTAGCTTGCCGTGGTATTTTCAGGTCACCTTCTAGTCCAGAGGGGACTCCACAGGACAGTTAGGGTGCCCAGCCCTCCGAGACTGCTGTACACATTGAGCAGAGGCCTCAGGCCACCTCCGTGCAAACCATAACTGCTGTTTGTCAGGCACTGCCTGCTGTCCCCAGTGTCTCTCCCTCGCCTGGCTGACTACCCAGGGCCCTCTTCCCACCACACCTCCTAGCTCTGGGGTCTCCTTGTGCAGGAACCTGCTAGTCACATGGACTGGGTGAAGAGCTTTGGAACTTCTGCCAGGACCAATCAGAGCCAAAAAGGATACTTCTGATGTTCTTCCTGGCCTGCTGGGGACTGCCCGTCAGCCCAAGCCACAGCCTGGCCATGTGGTCCATAGGATCTGCTGGCTTATGAAGAAGGCTGGGATCAGCAGGTGCCCTTCAGCAATGGGAAGCCCACCCACTCCCTGGAAGGGTGACACTGAGCTAGCTCCACCCTGAGGGAGAGGTCCTTCTGAGTCTAGGACCCCTACAAGAGACTTGCCCCTGAGGAGAGGTGGGACAAGCCCTAGCAAGCTGTACCAAGTGCTTTCCTGGCATCACTTGGGCCCAGAAAACCAGGAAATCTGCTCTTCTCAGAGAGCCTGACTCCTTCTGAGCCACAACCCAAAGGGCTTCCTAACCCTACCTCATGGGTCCTGCTCCTGCTCACCTCACACCAGGGCTCACTGTGCCTGTCCCTAGCACTGGCAGAATACAGAAGCCTCAAAGCTATGGGGCTGCCTTGTCATGTCAGGGTCCCTGGTGCCCTTGTCTGGGCTGGCTGGAAACAGCCTGGAGGGTGGGTGACAGCCAGGTGAGCTGGGCCCACTGCAGGGGAGGTATGCTCTGGCTAGAACTTCTCTGCACCACTTGGCACTCCAGCAGAAGGTGAGAGACCAAGACCCTGGGAATCAGGAAGCTGTTGACTAGCCTCAGGTAAATCACCTATCTTTCTAGGCCTCAATTTCCCCAGCTGTAAAATGGAGACAATCCTTCCTTGGAGGAGCCAGAGTATAGATTAGCTCCTGGGGGGCGGGTGTGCAAGTGGCACTCAGGGAGCCTTCACTTGACTCTTCTTGTCCCTGAGGGCATTCTACACCCTGGGGTCCAGGAACAGCAGAAGGAGGGGTCTGGCCAGCTCATGTGGAGGCCCCCAGGCAGTATAGCCCCAACACATTCTGTCCTTCTGCAAACGTTTCCAGCAGAGAACCAGGGTCTGAGGTTCAGGAAGCTGTAGCCTCAACCAATTCCTTCCCAGGCTTCGGACGCCACAGAGCTGGGTCCCTGTGCCAGCCTCTCTGTTTCCCAAGAACAGGCAGCCACAGGAATGAGCCACACCCTCTGCCAAGGGGCCCCAAAGCCCCCAGCCAGCTCAGCTCCAGCTGGGGGGCACGGGAGGGGCTGGGCCAAGGCGGGGCCCTGGACAGTGCCCATCCAGCTTTCGGTGGCCCTGGCAGCAGCTAGAAGAGTGGAGCCTCGGGTAGACCCAGCCCAGAGAACCAGGCCCCACCAGGACTGAGCGTGCACCCCAAGTTTCGGGGCTTGCAAACTCTTAACTGCAAGGTCCAGAGCACCAAAAGGGTAGCTGGCCCAGAAGAATCTGCAGCCTGCCCCTCGTCTCAACACACCAAAGGCCCAGGCCCAAACAGGGGTACTCTGCACTTGTGGCTGGAGCTCCACGGTCTGGGGCTCACAGGCCGGTAGGGACAGGCAAGGGTCTTTGTCTGGACTCTGGGGTGGGGTGCGAGCAGAGACACAGGGCCCGGAACAGGGAGAGAGCTCCGGGCCACCCGAGGCCTCAGAGTCAGCGGGCTCAGGACTCCGACCCGTGGCCGCTGACAACGCACCCACTGCCTGGGGAGATCGGTGGCGCCCCTGGGCGGGCGCGGGCGCTGTACGCGTGGCACTGTTTACGGCGGCGGAGGCGCGGCCGCGGGAAGATGGCGACGCGCGGGCGGGGCGGGCGGGGCCGGTGCGCCTCCTCCAGGCCGGCCGCCGGGGCGCAGGTTGGAGCGGGCGCGGGGAGCACGGTGGGGCGACGGGCGGCGGGACGGTGGGGCGGTGGGGCGGCGCGGGGGCGGTACCTGTTGTTCGGAGCCTTGCGCACCAGGCCGACCGCCTTTGTTTTCTTCCTGGTGAAGTCACCGTCGAAGGGAAGCACCGAGGCGTAGCCGTGCTCGGCCTCTGCGGACAGACGGCGCGGTCAGCGGTCCCCACCCGCTCAGCGCCCGCCGCCCACCCGTGCACAAAGACGCGCGGACTACCTCGGTCCCGGCGCTCCAGGTACTCGGCCGCCTCCAGCAACAGCAGCAGGGAGTTCAGCTCCATCCTGCGGCCGGCGCCCAGGACGGAGGCGGCTGCTGCCCGGCGCGCTCCGGCCGGCTCCGCTGCCGCCCGCCACGCGCGCCCCGCTGCTCACTTGCCTGACTAGCGGACTCCTAAGCTCAGACGCCACCCTCCGCCCCTGGCCCTCAAATTGACACATAAGGGAGAGAGGCGGCCAGCACATCCAATGGGAGTCGGCGTCGAGGCCCTGGAGGCGGGCTTTCGCCTGGATCCTGGCCAATGGAGATGGTCTGGACGTCTCGGGCCGGACGGAGAATGTTGACAGATGAGAAGCTCGCCTGGGATAGGCCGGCCGCGATAGTAACAATTTAGAAGCCCAAGCTTAGCAACAGCACGTGGTGGCCCGGCCCCCGCGCTCCCTGACTGGTGGCCGCTGTGCATGTTAAATAGGTGCTACACGCGGATTGGGTCAGAGCAGTCTATGTAAATTGAGGCTGTGGACCAATGGCTAGCGTCTGGGCCTTGGGCCAATGAGGGCGTCTCAGCTGGACGCGTTGCGGAGAGGAAGCGTTGTACCTTGTGACCGCCGCCCGGCCGCGCGCTGTAGCCATAGGGAGCTGGCGCTTCCCGGGAGACACCAGGCGGGTTGAACCGTGGGACACGCGCCGGCGCCTCGTGCACGCCGTGCTCGGGAATCTGTTGCCCGGGCTGGCAGCAGCACTAACTCGGAGGGAGGACTGGGCCCCTCGGTGGCTTGGGTCTCGTGTGGGGCTGCAAACGACTCCATCCCCGAGGGACACCAGGTGGCGTCAGGAAAGCCAGTTCAAGACTAAAAACACGACTTCTCTGAAGATGTCCGTGGCAAAGCCGAGGCTGGAGCAGAGTGTTTTCCGCGCTGTCCAGGGGACACCGGGAGCCCCGGCTGGGGGAGGGACCGTGGTCAATGGCATGGGCACCCGCACTCTGAGCCTGGGCGTCCCTTCCGCGGGTCCACGACCTCTAGGGAGGACCCTGCTCTCCGCCACCGGATCTCCTGGAGCTCCCCCACCCGTGCTCCGCCCTCACGACTGCTCCTTGATCTTTCTCTCTCTGTCTGGCGCTTTGTTTTTGTTTTGTTTACGGTACTAAGAATGGAACCCGGGGCCGCACGCACATGCAAGTGGCAAGTGCTTTACCACAGAACTGTATCCCAAGCCCCGCCCCCTTAAAGTTTTGTTGTGAGACAGGGTGTCTACATTGTGATCATTCTGCCTCAGCCTCCTGAGTAGTTGCATTGACGGGCATGCGCTGTTTTTGTCGCGCCTTGGTAAGGGCAGCAGGTGTTTTGTGGCATAAAGTGACTGGCACCTCATGCCCAGAAGTTGTAGATGAGAGGGGGAGCTCTGCTACCAACCGAACAAAAACTGCTGAAACCGCAGCATTAGGGGTTCCAGAGCCAACAAGAGTACTACCTGCATTTTCACTTGCCCCACCCGGGAGCTCCTGGAGCCTGGTCCTGATGGCCAGAAAGCGCGGAGACAGAGCCAATCTGGCACGTAGCCTGCTAGGGATGGAACCCCGCTCTCTGAGCCAGCGGGGTTGATTGACGCGCTTGCCGCAGCCCTTCGGGACCTTCGGGACCTGGGACGTGACACAGGAGGCACCCTGTGCGGACTCGATGTCATGGGGCCCTTCCTGTGGCAACCTGACCCCCGACCCCGGGTAGAGATCACTATCTCCTATGACAGTATGAGCCCCTTGATTCCTTCAGCCTGGGCTCATTCGGAGGTCGCCCCCAGCTACCCCCAGGACCCCGCGCAACTTCCCAAGAACTTCTCATCCCACACACCCAGGATGAGAAGGGTGGTAGGGCCCTCCTCCAGGGGCCAGCCCAGGTCCTCCTGCCCATGGCCTCTGCCTTATGGCTTCTTTGGTCACTGAGAAAACACCCTGCTGCTGCCTACTCCTGGCACCCCTACTACCTGGCTGGCCCTGGAGGGGGGGGTGTCCTGACAGTTTCCTGATGTCAGCTCTGGCCCCAGGGCAGGGCTAGACCAGCAGCCCCAGAGAGCCATGGTGGCACCCCAACTCTGGTGCAACCATGAGGAGGTAGCACAGTCACTGAGACTGCCACACCTGGCTCTTGGGGTAGAAATACGACACCTGGAGAGCCCTGGCAACAGTGAGTTCCCAGGAAGTAGCAGAATGTGAGCATCACCCCAAGTAGGGAAGTGCTCCAAACCACTGCTCCCCACCCCTGCCCCCACCCAAAGTGGGCCCAGCACTGCAGCCTCTGCTCAGAGCCCCAGCTGGGGCTTGGCTCTGGGCTGGCCAGTGCTGGGCACCAGGCCAGAAACTTCCAGAAACTTCGACATGGAATGAAGAGAAACATTGCCTGCAGAACACAAAGAGCACAGCAAAATCGAGACACAAGAAGACGTAATTACAGGTCTATGGAAATTAACATGGTGTCTGCATTACTTCTGGATTTAAAATAAAACAGTTCATTATATTTGTGAACAATGGGTGGGGTAGTTTTCCCCCTCATTTTTCAATGTTTCCAACTAGATTGCAGAATCTTGGACAATTTAGAGATTATAATTTTTTTCTATTCATATTTCATTTTGTGTTTTTAGCAATTGTAAATTAAATTAATTTCCAGAGGCAAAACAATAAATTTTCCCTTTAAGAGCTTTTAGAGGGGAAGGAGAGCCATGATGGAGAGATGTGGGTGTAGATCAGGCCTCTATCTACTGTCAGGGAGGCTTCCTGAGAGACATGCCAGCTGGGTGGGCAGCTGAGCCAACTCACTGATGCTCCTGAACTCACATGCCTGTGGAGACCTTTATGTTCTCAAGACCTAGTGATCCAACCTGGGATGGAGGGGTCCTTTTTCATGAACCACAGGGACTCTAGTGAGAGAATGGTAGGGGCAGCAGCACTGTCAGGGGAGGCTGCCTGATGGAGGTGGACATAGCACAAGTCCCTCCAGGCATGGGAGTAGCATGTAGCCACTACTCTGGGTCCTGCCAGCCTCTTTTCAACTTCTGTGCAGACCCAGAAGATCCCAGGCCAGCGGATGCGGTGAATCTGCCCACCCCACTTCCGGTGGTCCATTGCTCCAGCACCCTTTCCTCTTGGAGCCTTGGGGCAGGCTCTGCCTGCCTCCAGGTCACTGCCATGCTCCCTCCTGCAGGTCCCTGAGTCCTAGACCCCCAGGGACTGGCTGTACTGATAGCCAAAGTGGGTCAGCACAGGTGGAGAACGAGGTTGAGATGGATTGTGCCCTGGAAACCCAGGAGTGGTAGGATGCCCCCTGGTGACCACTAGGGAATACAGCCCAGACCCCAGCAGGAGCACGGGCCTGGGCTAGAGAAAGGTAACCCTCTACCCCTAAGTATCCACTGTGGGTGGGCTGCACAGTCCTGGCTCTGTCTCTTGGGTGGGGAAAGCCATTGGAGGGTTGATTGGCCAAGGGACCTGGGTGTAGAGTATGTCTAGGGAACCTTTACTTTGGCGCAAATGGAAGTCCCAACCCCCAGGACCTAAGGCCAGTCATGCTGGCCTGAGGGTAAAATGGCCTCTGACCTGCTGGATGTAGAGGATACTATGTCACTATGGGTGTCTGAGGACAGAAAGGGACACTCAGTGTAGCCTGGCTTGGTCCCTGACACAGGGGCATCTCCTCTAGACAGCTGATGACTCCCGTGGCATGGCTGCCACTGGTACAAGGACAAGGGGCACAAGAGCTGGGCTCAAGCCTGGGGTGGCCAGGAGTGTGAAGGACTTACCCTTGTTGGAAGGAGCTGTTCTAGGAAGAGAGTCTGGCAGCTACTGCAGCCTCTTAGAACTTCCATTCTGTCTCCATCTCCAAGGGCACCAGGTCCCAAGACCTCAGGCACCAAAATCAGAGGAAACCTATGTTACCAGAGAACCTCTGAAAGTAGTGCCCAGGCTGCTGGTGACACAGCCCAAAGACCACGACCACCATGGTGGGGAAGGCTGCAGCTGGGGTGGCTACAAGCACCACTGCCTAGCTCTGGTCACCCATGCCCAGACCCACACACAGGCCAGGACAAGCAACAGGGAGATGGTGCTTCACAGAGGGCCAGGCCCACACCAGGCAGGGGCAGCCACCCTCTCTCAGGGCTGATGGGCTGCATGCTCCCCTTCAAGTATCCCATGTCGGCACAGACACTGGCCTCCCGGAGAGGAAAAAGGAGTCAGTGTTGACAGAATACACAAGAGCATTTGCAATCCTTAAACAGATTTATGGAAATGATTTTGAATTATAGCATTTAGAAAATAAAAATAATCTCAATACATAATATTTCCTCCATTATACACTCTCTCCCCCACAGAAGCTGTTTCTGTGTACGTGTTCCTACTGCTGAACAGTAATTGGGTTTCATCCTATAAAAGAAGCAATAGGTGTGTCATCTTTCTAAAAATAAAACTGTAATCGTCATTGCAATGTGAAGCCTGAGATTGAAGCCTGAGGAAGTGTCTGTGCCGGGGCCACTCGGCGGCCAGCCTGGGCCCCCACTGCCTGAGGGCACAGGGAAGGGGTCATGCCGGCCAAACGGACCCTTGAGCCCAGGACCAGGAACCCAAGAAACACCTGTCAGGTGTCTGTGCCTGGTGGTTGATGGTGCAGCTGCCAGGGCACGTCTGCCTACTCAGGGGACCACTGGGTCTGCTTCCTGCATTCCCCTCCCAGAAACGAGATGTGTGTTTTTAAGCAGAATCCTGAGGTGGGCAGTGGGCACTGGGGAGTGTGGAGGGCGGTGAGCACACAAGCAGCCAGTGGCTCCAAAGCCCCTGCAGATCCTCCACCACAGATGAGGCTGCACAGAGTGGTTGCTCGCCTGCCTCAGCACACAGTGGACAGGGCTCTGACGGGTGAAAGAAGAGCCCAGCCCTGCTCAGCCAGGCACCTGCCTGGGAAGAACTAGGAGGCTCCACAGTCAGGGAGGCTGGCCTCTGTCCCCCTGTGTCCGGACTAGGGTCCTTGCAGATGGAGCCGGGACCAGAGGGCCAGGCAGCAGCTTGATGAGATGTGGCAGTCCCTCCTGCAGTGGCACTGCCTTCCTAGGAGCCATGGCAGCTCCAGGGTCACCAACCATGTGTCATATGCCTCCCTTGTCACTGTAGAACGGTGTGACGTGGAACATGTAGCAATGGGTGCACACACGCACGGGCTTCACCTGTCCGTAGCGGGGCAGCGGTGCTGAGTGCGAGGAGCAGCGGGAGCAGAAGATCTGGAACCAGGGCGGGCAGCAGCCAGTGAGCACAGGGTCCCAGGTTGAGCCCCCCACAGTCCTCACTCCCACTGGCAGGGCAGCAGGGGTGAGGGTGGTAGAGAGGGGAACCCAGGTAACCCCCCACAAGACTTGGCCTAGGAGTCGGCGGTTCTGGGGCATATTCAGGCCCTGCACATAGGCTACCACAGGCCCCTGCTCCAGTCCTCTGTCCCCAATCCGGCCCTGACTCTGTGCAGCCAGGACTGGACACACTGGAACAGGCCTAGCACCCCAAGGAGTGTCTTCACAGGTTCCGCGAAGGCCCCATCAGCCCCTGGGCTGCTGATCCTGATCCCCAGCTCCAAGGCCATGCCCAGGGGCCCCACCCACCTTCCCACAGCTGCGGCAGTGGTGCTTCCTGCGGATGACGGTAAAGGGCGCCTTGCACGCGGTGCAGAAGCCGCAGGCCTCATCTGGCACCCACTCGGGGGGGTCTGTCACAGGAGAGTGGGCATCAGCCACACCAAGGTGGAGGGCAGCTCCTGACTCCTCTCCCTGAGGCTGCCCTGGACCTTAGTGACTGGCTGGCATTCCAACAGAGCGGCAGCATAGAGGCTTCCCTCCTTGCTGCCATCTGCAGTACCTGGCAGTCACATCCCACTACAGGCCTGGCCAGGCCTCTTGGACTCAGGATATGCAATGGAGAGAGGGCTCTCCACCTGGGTGCCTCCAAGCCTTTCCAGCCATTCACCTAAATAACTGTCAGCAGCCCCTTCCAAAGGCCTGGGCCCCTCCCCAAATGTCCCTGAGCCCCCTTCCCTGATAGCTGCACTGCTTGGCCCTCAGCTGACTCCTTGTGAGAGTGGGACTCACAATCCCATGCAAACAGGTCAGATCCTGCAGCCCCCTCTGCTCCCAGAGCACCACAGCCCGTCCTGAGACCACCAGGAGACACCCTTGGTACACAGCGGTGGTGGCATCCTTGACCTGATGCCTCCTTGCTCCCACATCTCTGGCATGTGCCTGCCAGGCTGACTCCTGACAGAAGCCCTTCAGTGAGTGGGGCCTATGTGCCCACTGGAGGACTCGGGATTACATGCCAGGCACCCTCAGAATCCTGCGCCTGCAGATGCCCATGGTGCCCCCCACACCTTCAAAGTCTCCATCACAGGTCTTGGCTGCAAGTTCAGAGGATGACAGGGTCTCCTGGCACAGTGCACAGTCCTCCAAGGTCGCACTCCGAAGGCTCGGGGTGACTGGAAGAGAAGCAGGATGTTGGCACTGGGGCCACAAATGGGCGCTATTGGTGTCCCTTGAAGGATGCCCAGGTGCTGCCAAGCCCAATGGGTATCTCACAATGTGTGCCATGTGCCAGGGCCACCTCAGCAGGCAGGGTCACCATCCTGAACTCCCTCCCTCTCCCCCAGGCTCTCAGCTCAACAAGGCAGTCCTGAGGCCACGGTGGATCCCCTCAACAGGCAGGGACTCTGTGAGCCCTGTTCAGTGCAGCCCAAGCAGCCCCAACCCCATGTCCATGGCCAGTCCTTGTGACAGCTCTTCTGAATCCTGCCTTAAAGGAGGCCACCAGCCTAGATGCCCAGGCGGGAGGGCACTGGCTGTGTGGCTTCCAGCAGAGCTGGGTCAGACACAATCTCCTTCTCACCAGTAAGGATGTCCCTGTCTGGCAAGGCTGCAGGACAGGAGCTCCAGGACCAGTCGTAATGTCCCAGGTACCCAGATACTGCACAGGCAGAGGCCTGTGCTGAGGACAGTTTCCCCAGAACAGATGCTTGTGCCCCACACAGGTCAGCAAATGGGTCTGGCTCTCTCCCTCTCAACTGGGCCCTCAGGACAGGGGGCCAATTTTCTGTGCTTCAGCCCTCCCTGCTTGGCGCCTCTCTCTCAACAAATGTGTGTGCACATGAACAAGGCATGCAAGTACATGAAGTGTGTATGTGGTTGTGTGTGCACAGGAAAGCACACACACACACCTGTGGTGTGAGCGATGTGTTCATGCATGTAGGCAGATCAAAGCCAGGGCAGCCTCCGCCACTCTCTGTGAGGAGGTAGCCCATGTCCCCTCCCTTTACTAGGGTCTCTGAATGTTTTGACAGACGGGTGGGAGTAACTCATGACATCTGGTTCTGAATTTTGAAGGAGGCCAGGTCTGTGTGCAGCAGGAAGAAAGCCCTTACTGTAACTCCCTGGCTATGACTCTGGTCCCTGCACACTGGGTCATACAAAGCCCAGACACATGGCTACCTCAGTAGCAGGTGTGGCTATATGCACACCCCCTTCCTGGGGGTAGGCAGTGTGACTGGCAGGGCCCCCAGAACCCGTCCCAGGGTGCTCACCCTTCTTTAGTTTCTCCTTGTCATCTGTTTCTGGCTTGGTGGCCATGACCTCAAACAGTGTTTTGAGGATACTCCTCAGGTCACTTGCGTAGTTCGTCTGCAGCTGGTCAGCCACCCCTGGGGGAGAGGACCATGTGGGAGGGACAGAGGACAGAGAAGGATGTGTCCCTGCCCTGGGTGGGAGGCAGAACATTGTACAGCATCACAGGCCATGGACAGGCACAGCCACCACCACGAGGCTGCCCTGCCCACCACCACCAGGCATTTGCACAGCCCTGCAGCACAGCTGAATGGCAGCACAGTGACTCAGGCATCTGCACAGCCCCCAGAGCTCCACGACACACTGTCGGGAAGAACTGGCTGCAGGGTCTCAGCATAGATGCCACTTGGCAAGGAGGCAGGGAGGAGGCAGGAGCTGAGGCTGCTGTGCCCATGGAGCTGTCATCCCAGCCCCCTTGGAGAAAAGCGCCAGCCCACCTGCAGAGCTCCTTCCTCCTCCTTCCCACGGGGCAGATCTGGCCTTTGCTGAGGAGCCCTTACTCTGCATAGGGGACACCGCCATCCTCCAGCTAGGCCAGAAAGCACTGTGCCAGCCTACTGGCCTCCAGAGCCCAGGCTGTGCCGCCCCACATGTCCTCAAGCCGGTGCATGTCCTGGACCCTGATGTCACACCTGAGATGCAGACAAACAGCCGGTGGATCAGGTCGTGGCTGTCATGGAACCTGGATCGGATCTTCTCTCTTGTGGCCACAGGGGTGACAGGTGTGGTTGCAGAGGCTACCTCCAGCCCGGTCTTGCCAGTGATGCAGGAAAGCAACATGGAGCCACTGCAGAGGAGACAGCAGCATGGGGTGGAGCACAGAGGAGAAAACCTGTTATGTGCAGCTCCCACTCCACGGAGCCTGGGCACCCAGCAGCTACTTCCCATAACTTGCTTCACATCCACGTGCCCCATGTGACCCAGGGCCTGCCCTGCCTAGACCTTCTGCAGCTGCTGTGACAACCCCTAAGCCTTTGTGGGGAGGCTCAACATTACACACCATCCTTCAGCCATGGTGCAAGACTGTCCATTCATCTCCTCCTGTGGCAGCACCATCTCATCTCTCATGAACTTCTGGGGGGCGGACAAATGCCTCTCAAAAGATGCATGCATCCACACCCTGGCCCCAGAAATGGTACCCTACTTGGAAAGAGGGTCTCTGCAAATGTGTTTTAGCAAAGGATCCCGAGATGAGAACCTCCTGGGTTGTTCTGTGGACCCTAAACTCAATGACAAGGATCCTTGTGAGACACAAATGAGGAGGCAGACACACAAAGGGGAGGAGGGGAGCACAAGGCCACAGGGTCAGAGCTGGAGTAACACAGCTACAAGCCAAAGGCCCCCCACAGCCACCAACACAGGAAGAGGCAGGACACTCATGCAGCCTCTGGGGGGACAGTGGGGTAGCCAGTTGTTGGACTCCTGGCCTCCAGGCCCTCATTTGAAGGTCCTGTGACCTTGGCAAGTCCAGGCTGTGGCGCCTTCTTAGAGAAGCTACAGGACACCCTACCATGTCCCTTTGCCTCTTCCCAGCAGCTGGGGTTCATCGGGTTTGCTACTAGGTGTCTACTATGCCTGTTTAAGAGGTGTTTGTGGCTGAGCCAGGAATGCTAAAATAATTTGTCTCCAACTATCTACTTCCTGGTCTCTTTGTCCTACTTTCTGAGGAACTTCTTCAGTTTTTTTCTTCAGCTTTTACTCTTAACATTCTTGTTGCTGTTCTCTAATCTTTTATTTCTTCCTCCTATTGTTTGTTGGGTATAAACTCCTTCATCTTTCTAGAAATATTCATTACAGAGTTTGTACATTGCTGTCTGAAGCCGGCACTGCCCCCCTCTCCTTGGGGCCTAGCTGGTTTGTGCAGTCTGTCTCCCACGCTGGCAGCTGGCCACACATGTAGGACACTGGGCCATCTGGTTTAAAGGAAGGCCCTAAGAGGCAGCCTGCACCATGAGAAACAGGACCTGTCACCTTGATAATGGGAATGAAACATATGCAGCCACTCTGGAAAAGCAATCTGGTGCCATCAGAGTAAACCGGACCTCTGGAGCTGTGTGAGTTCCACACTGAACCTTTGTCCTGTGGGTGTGAAGGCACAGCAGGGGCTCTGAGGCAGTGCAAGTTCCAGGGAACTAGAGTGGAGTCCAAGCCTAGAGTCAGGTGATGGAGAACTGACAATGGTCTGAGAGCCCAGAGGATACTGTGAGCCCTGGACATGCAGCAGAGTGGCCCACAGAATTGCCTCAGAGCCCCAGGGGTTCTCCTCTACTGGGGTGCTTTGGCCTGTGCTTCCACTTGAGCCCTCAAATGATGAGCATTCCCTGGACACAGAGAAGCATGCAAGGCTGGGAGCAGCTGTGTATGCCAGGCCTTGGGCCCCAGTGAGGGCCTGCAGTGTCCCTCCTGGCGAGCCCAACCCTTAGCCAGGGGGGTGGGCCCCACTGCCCTGATGCAGGGTGAGGAAGGAAGAGGCTGGCAACTCCTCTACAGTCCCACAGTTGCTGCACCCGGCCTCCTCCAGGGGCACCAGAGACTCACAAAGACCAGGGATACTCAGGGCAGTGCTATTCAGTCAGGAGGCTGGAACAACTGTGTCCAGTGGGGAGGAAACAAAGTATGGTGCCTGTGAGAGGACCACCACTCAGCATCCAAAAGGAAGGGCACCCCAGAGGACAAAGGCACATCCTGAGAAGTGATGGGCACTGAGGACAAGCCCCGCAGGGTGCTGGTGTTGCAGGGGCCTAAGACCAGGCAGTCACAGACAATTGAGGGCAGTGGATAGTGAAAGTCTAGGTAGGTGACAGCCCTCTGGACAAATGCAGTGGCAGCTGCACAACAGTGCAACGTGCCGTGAAGTGCTGTGGAACCGCATAATCACAGTGCTTAAAATGGTGAATTTTCTGGGATATACATGAGATCAAAAATTTGTTTAAATACACAAACAAAAAGCCAAGGCAGGGGCAAAGTGGGCAGAGGCAGAGGCAGTGAGGAGGATAGAGGTGGCAGGGCAGGGGTGGGGTGGCCTTTGGGACAGAGGCTCAGGTCTGCACATGCAGCCCATGGACTCGTGTGTGCTGAGGTGGGCTCGACAATGCTTATGCTGTGTCAGTAAGGAACTTCTATAAATCATCTTTTTGAAGGGCCAACCAGATAACTCAGTGGACTAAAGTGCATACCTAGGCAGAGCACAGTGGCTGGTGTTCAATTCCCCTTGCTGTGACAGCCCCTCCCCCAGGGTGTGCTGAGATGGCCATTGAGACGGGGCGTGGTGGCATGAGCCTGTATTCTCAGCACTTAGGAGGCTGAAAACAGGAGGATCATTGCAAGTGATCTGTTTAGTAAGACTCTGTACTAAATACATTTTAAAAAAAGAAAGAAAAAGATAAGAGGGGAGTGAGAAGCATGTGCTTGTGTCTAGTCATCAGGGTAGGGTACTAGAGTCTGTGATTAATTCATGACCCAATGCTGAGGGCTACACCTGAAGCTGCTGTTTCTCCCTTTGCTCTTTGCTGTTTGCCTGCTTCCATGAACAGCTGCCTCTGTCAGGTGCCGCTCTGCCTTAGAGCCAGCTGAGCACAGACTGAGACCTCCACTCACTGTGAGCTAAACAAACCTTTCCCTCCTTAATTTTTGGTGTTGGGTATTTTGTCCCCATGCAAGAAAAGTAACTAAGATTATGTATGTATGTATGTGTGTATGTGTATGTATGTATGTGTGTATGGTGTGCATGTATGTGTGTATGTGTGTGTATGTATGTGTGTATGTGTGTGTGTATGTGTGTATGTGTGTGTATGTGTGTATGTATGTATGAATGTATTTATGTATGTAAGATGGCTTGGGCAATTCTAATGTTGATTTCTGCTGGTCTACAGAGGGAAGCAGTTGATGCCTAATTATTTTTCTTGCCCTTTTTAATTTCCTACAAATTTTTTAAAACTAATTTTGCATGCTTATATCTGGTAATCTGAACAATAATTTGAAGACAACATTATGCAATATAATAAACATTGCCAAATTCTTGTTGTTTTGCTTGTTGTTCTACATTGTTTCTAATGTTTTTTCTACTATTTTGTATTCTCTTAGATAATAATATAAAATAAAGTTAGCAACACAGTTTTAAAAAATCACTTGTATTTCTATGTGACAGCAATAAACTGAAAGTGAAATTAAGAAAATGGTCTCACTTAGCACAACATCAAAAAGATTAAAATATTTGATATAAATTTAAGAAAAGAAGGGAAAGAGTCATGCACTGAAAACAGGATTATAGGCATGTACTGCTTGCAGGCACTTTAGTCCACTGAGCTATTTGGCTGGCTGAAAACTGGGAAATAGTGAAAGAAACCAAAAGGCTGAGCAGGTGGAAAGGCACCCTGGGCTCTCAGATTGGGGACATATGTTGCTAAGGAAGTAGCAAAATGACCTCACCCTTGACACCATTTCCACAAAAATGCCAGTTACCTTCATTTTTCTCCTAGATATCTATAAGCTGGTCCTAAAACTCACATGGAAATGCAGGGAACCCTGAGTTCTAGAACAAGTCAGGGGACTCACAACACATGCACTTTGAAATTTGCCATGAAAATTCAGAGCTCAACAGCACACAACATGGGCACCAGGGGACTTGGGAGGGACAGAGAATGCAGAAAAAATCTGAGCATTTGGGGCAACTGGTTTTTGACAGGCCGTCAAAACCATTTGATGAGGAAACAAACCTTTTCACTAAACACTGCAAAAGAATGAAGTGGGACTATTCCCGTATACCACACCTAAAAACTAACTTTAAAATAAAATGATCATCCTCTTGTTAAATCTAAGAACTGAAATTCTAAAACATTTTAAAAACATTGGGCAGTGTTCTAGCACTGAGCCACAGCTTCCACACTTCCTTTGGGAGAAGGTTTCACTAACTTCCCAGGCTGCCCTAGAACCTTTGATTCTCCCACCTCAAGCGCCTCTCTGTCCCTACCAGTTGCGTGATTTGCAAAAATTCTCCAGAGTTCCCCCGGTATTTTCCTGATAGTGTCCTATGAAACACTGAAGGTTTAAGTTTCGTCAAAGACCACTATGTATCTTTTTTTCTTTCTTTGTTTGGGCTTTTGGTTCCATATTGAAGGAACTGTTGCCTAGTCCAAGGCCACAGAGTTTATGCCCATATTTTAAAAATCTTTTAAGTCATGTGTGGTTACGTATACCTGTAATCCCAGCACTCTGGGGGGCCGAGGCAGAATTGCAAGATTAAGCCTAGGCTGTGCAGTTTAGTGAGACCCTGTATCACAATGACCAAAAAGAGCTGGGATGTGGCTTAGTGCAAAGGCTCTGGGTTCATTCCACAGAGCCACCATGAAAACATTTTTAAACTAAATATGATGGTGTACATCTGTAATCCCAGCTACCCGAGAGGCTTGAGGAGTGCAGAGGCATTGGTTCACCAGGGCTCAAGACAGGGCAGCCTTTGGCCCAGTCACACTTGGCCCCCCAACACTACATGGGACACCTCCAGGGCTAAGTCTGCCACCCCCAGCAAGATCTGCTGCTTCTGTGTATGTTCAGGGTCATGCAGGGGTCAGCTGTTATGGTTCAGATCCAGATGTCCCCAAATGCCTCTTGTTCAGAGGCAGGGCCTCTGGAGAGGATGGGTCATGTGGGGTTCTCCACGTGTTGGAGAATCATCCATAGATGAACTCCTGCCCTTGATCTGTGGTCACTGGCCTGTGACCGGGAAGGGTGAGTTCTTATGCCCCATGTCCCCTTCTCTCTGCTTCCTGACTGCCATGGGTTGAGCCTCACAGAGGTGCCCTTCCAGAAACTGGTCCTGGAACCACCTGCCAAAGCCACAGCTGCCACCAAGGGCATAGCTGGGATCCACAGCAGGGTGCAGCTTCTCCTCTGCAGGCACCCCAGAGGCTAGTAGGGAGGTGTGTATGTGTTGAGGCCCCAGTTCCCAGGACCTCAGAAAGTGGCCTTTTGGTAACAAAGCCATTAGCTCAGATGAGGTCACACTGAGGCAAGGTGGCCCAGATTCCATCAATGATGCTGGTGTCCTCATAAAAAGAACAGACACACTGACACAACAGGGAGAAGGCGCAGTGAAGGTGGAGGTCCGACAAAGCCCGAGCCAAGGACACCAGGGATGGCAAGTGCCAGCAGGAGATGGGAGGATGGAGCCTCCCTTACAGCCTCAGATCTCAGGCACTTCTCCACACCCAGATCTCTGCACCCCCAGATCTCAGTCACTTACAGCTCAGGACCAGGAGGGATTAGTTCTCTCTGCCACATCAGCCACCCACTTTGCAAGGCTGTGTGATGGCACTGCAGCAGCCAGAAGGCCTGGCACCACTGTTGGCCCAGTAGGACTGTTTCATCTGAAGAGAGCACACATCCCTGTTCATTCCCTGCAGCCACTTGGAGCCAGTGTTCAGCCACACTCCTAGGAAGCCAAGTCTCCCTATGCCAGCTCTTGACACCAGCATCTGGTCCTGCAGGATGGGGTTGGGGCCGGACACTGGTCCTGCTCCTACCCAGATGACAACATGGGGACTGGGCTAGGGCCAGAACACCTGGTACATTGAGGGCAGGATACCTCAAGGCAGGGCTCCTCGTGGTACAGTTGCCAGGCCCGGGGCTGGTGGCTGCTCAGTGCTGCCCGCCACCATCCCATTCTCCTTCACAGCCTAGCTGGCAACCTGTGGCCTCTGTGACTGTCATATTTTCTAGGAGTGTCCTCCATAGTCCATGTGCCTTTGTCCCCAGGCCAGTAGGCACAGGCCTAAAGCTCCTTCACAACACTCCAGGGACTGTCACTGGATATGGGGGTACCATATAACCACACTGTGTAGCTGTGGGGCCAGGGTCACCCTGAAGTCCAGAAGTGGGCTGTGCTGGTCTCCTTTTTACTCCCTGATGCCCTGGCCTGTGTCAGGAAGACCCGATAGCTGCCAGAGACCTCCACTGCAGGACACCCTGGAGCTCAACAGTCCTTGAGATCTGTTCTAATGTCCTCCTATCAGAAACACCTTTGCTGACCACCAGCCACAGACCCCACACCATGCCCAGCTCTCTTTCTGCCTCTCCTTGCATGACTGCTGCCTGGGTAATTCTCTCCCTGCTGTCAGAATTGCTACAGCTCTGTCACCTCTGCTCCCTCTTGTCATCTTACACACGAGGCTGCCAAAGCATGGCTGCTGAGCCCTCGGAGTCTCTGACTCAGGAAGGACCACAGCCGTGCTCACCTTGCTGCAGGACCCATGCTTCCTACAGTGCTCCATGAGTGCAGTCAGGGAAGGACAGTGACCCTACAGCCTGTGAGACCCATATAGCCTGACCACTGAGGGCTCAGGAACACAAGGCCTACCATGGCCCTTTGAGGGCCCAGGGGACAGCAGAGTGGCTAGAGGCACAGGGCTCAGATACTGCCACAGCTGAATAGTGCCACCCAAAATGGGATGTGTCCATGCCAAATCCCCAGAATGTGGCACTCACCCTTGGGGAAAAGAAGTTTTATGTTAAATAGACAATTCTGAGTTGAGTCCATTCTGCTGTAGGACTGTGTGAGTGGGCCCTATGCCAGTGAGGGTCCTGCTGAGAGGCACAAGAGACACATAGGCCCTGGGAGGCGGACAAGTGAGGCAGGCACGGCCCTCCCCAGCCTAGCAGTGGAATCTATATCCCAAGTTTCAGTCTCTCTCCCAGCGAGTTGCATGGCCAGCTCTGACAGCCCACCAGCAAGCTCTCATCTGCACCTCAAGGCCCCTGGGTGGATGTCTCCAGGCCCTGAAACAGAGCCCATGCATGGGGCCAAGGGGTCTGGACTGCAGAGGAAAGTCGCCCATCTGATAGCACACCCCCCTAACAAAGCACTCAAAAACAGCAGCCACAGCTAACGCCACACCATGGCTTGAATCATTCATGGGCATAAGCTGGTGCTCAGTGTTTAAACATTTAGGAAAAATGCTTTGCAAAGAGCATTCATCTGCTGTGTTTGTTCCACAGATTCAACACTGAACAACACAGCAGCGAGTGCTTTTAGTAGAGTCTGCAAAGCCACATGTTGGAGGGCATGCTGGAGGACAGCTGGTGGAGGAGGCAGGAAAGCCCCAGGACTATGAGGATAGCCCTTCCCTACACTGTGTCCATGGCCTTCGGCAACATTCAGGCCAACCTGCCCCCCAACCTATTCCCTCACTGCACTCCAGGGCCCTTGGGAGGCTAGGGGTCCTCACCACACAGGTGTTATAGCAGGGGCCCCTCTTCCCACCCACTGAACTCTCCCAGATGAGTGTGGATGCATGCGTGAATATCTGTGAGTACAAAGTATGAGATAAGGGGTGTGAGTAGTGTGTGCACATGTGCAAAAATACGTGTTTATGAGGGTACGTGAATGTGGCCAGCATGCCTGGGAGCATGTGTAAGCCTGTGTGCTGCATGCATGGGCCTGAGTGCCAGTGTGTGTGTGGGCACTGTGAGCGCACACTCAGAACCTCCACAGCGGGCCCCTCGGGTACAACTGTCCCGGCTGCAGGGCTGTGCTACCTCTCAGAAGTCTCTTGGAGCCTATACTCTGTGCAAGGGTGTGGAGCAGGTGGACTCACCTACAGTCTTCTGTACCCAGCTGTGTCTCATAGTGGCGCTAAAAGCACCAGCCTGTCACCCACCTGCTTGCAAGGTACTGCACTGTACCTCCACCAGAAGGACCTGCCACTTCTCCTCCTCCTTTCCTCACCTGCACCCTGGCCCTCATGGGTCCTGCGACCTACAGCATAACTCCAGTCCTTTCTGTCATTTAGGACTCAGCAAAGTCACCACCTGCCATCCAGAGGCCTCAGCTGATTGCTCTTCAGGAGAGAATTTCCCTATGGGTAGAATCTATCTGAGGGATCAAGAGACCAACTCTCCTGTCGCTCTCCCTCCCTCCTTCCCTCCCTCCCTCCCTCCTTGTACTAAAAGGATTTAATGCAGGCCTTGCACTCAGCCTTTTTTATTTTTCACTTTGAGATAGCATCTTGCTAAGCGGCTAAGATGCACGGGCTGGGCTGGAACTTATGTCTCTCTTGCTTCAGCCTCCAGCATTGCTAGGACTACAGGCTTGCACCACCATGCCTACTACCACTTGTAATTACCCCCTGACCCTGGTCCTGTTGAAAGAAAGCAAGGGCAAAGGGAAAAGCAGGTGGGGATGAGGCCGGGGGCCCAGCTGCCCTCTCCACCCACTGTGTGCGGCTGCCTGCCCTGATGCTATCTTTGTGCAGGACTTCACAGTAGACATCCTGTGGAGCTGGGTGTGCTGTCCTCATTGCTGCTGGGTCAGGGTGCAGAGCTCACCCCAGAGGACCCAAAGGAGCCCCACCTGCAGCCCAGAAGAGGTGGAGGCGAGATGATCACCCCACCTGCCACAGCCAGGGCAGAGCAGAGGCACTCAGACAAGACCCCATCCTGGCTGGCCACCCTACACCCGCCCCAGTGCAACTGGGGACAGGCAGCTCTTTTCATGCCATGCTGGCCACACTCATCCTCCCCTGGCCTAGCCACTTGGTCATCAAGGTGTGGGAAGGATTGGTGGGACCTGTGGGGCTCAAGGTACTTCTACCAGTTCTAGGTGCCCTTGAGCCAGGGCCAGCACCGCACCAAGGCCCCAGAACTCAGGTGACAGGGCAGTCACCCTAGGCGGGGATCCACATTCATATCCATGTCACCCTGCTTGGCAGTCACCTAACTGCTGGCCTATGGAGCTGAGCTGCATTTAGAAAGGAGAGAAGCAGTTGCAAAACTGGGACCAGAGACAAGAAAGACAGCTGTGCAGCTGGGAGGAGCAATGCTAGGAAGGAAGAGACAGCAGCAGCAGCATCAGGATGGTGTCAGCAGGCGGGCCAGTGAGCACTGCAAAAGGAGCAGGCGAGACTGTGGGGAGCACCCCATGCCACTCTTTCCTCTTCTAGAGACCAACTGAATAGGACTTGCACCAGCCCTACAATCCAGCCCACACATGCACACATCAGGAGTGTACCCTTCAAGTGATTCTGGGGGGCCGAGAGGGGCCCCTGGCAGCTGCTCCAGTGGGGCTGTCTGCACCTCCTTGGGGTTGCAGCACAGAGGAGCACACATCAGAGTGCACATCACTGGTTAGGAAGAAGGCCCAGGAGAGCACTGCAGGACTTCTAGTATTCCAGTGAAAGTGACAGCCATAGAAACCCACTGAGACCTGAAGGGGCCAGATGTGGTGTCCCAAGCTGGATTCTTGGATCTGGCCACAGAGCAGGTGGTTGCAGGTGGGACAGGACCTTAGAGCTGGGAAGGGTGCTGGGGTGGCCAGGAACCTGGCAATTGTGAGTTTACACTTAGAGCTTCCCTGGAAAGCTGGATCTGGGTCCTGCAGACCCCGACCACCCTGCCCACGCCAGGTCTCACGGCTATAAGAATGGAAGGCAGGACCCTTGGGGAAAGCGGGGAGGACACTGGCCCTGGAAACGATGCTGAGGACTTGTCCACAACCCACCACAGCCACTGCTAGAGGCTGCCACCTCCCCTCGGCCCCGCACAACCCAGGAGCCATCATGGTCAGCCCGGAGAAGCAGGCAGTGCACTCAGCCCCACTCCACAGCAGCCAGCAAGACAGGAGGGGCCCAGCTGCCCACCTGTGCATGGCAGGGACCTGGCATGCTGTCCCGAGGGTCACTGCTTGTCTACTGACTTCCTGCATGGCCAGCCGTCCCCAACACCTCACACACAGTCAACCCAGATGGTAGACTCCAAGCACAAAGTGAGGAGTCAGGTCCCTGACTCAGAGCCAGCCCTACCTCGAGCCTGATGGCGGAGGTGGGTCGTCCTGGAAGGCATCTCTTCGTGTGCTGTCACTGTCGCCAGCTGCAGCAGGCCTTCTGAGGTCTGGCTCTTGGGCCTCAGGCTCCTCCTGCTGGTGTGGGGCCTCACCTTCTCCCTGAGTCCCATCTGCGGTGTCCCGCGGGGGTCCTGAGGTGGGTGGCAGGCACTTGCTGGGCGAGGGGGCATCGTCTGTGGGCAGAGTAGCCTTGGCCCTGTCCTCGGCCTTGGCCAATCCCGTGCCAGGGTGGGAGGCACTGACCAAGCCTCCTGGGTTGCATGTCTCCCGCAGGTGCTCCACGGCGTCCTCCCCGCTGCCCCCACAGCTCCCACAGCATACGCAGGAGTGCAGCAGGCAGTTGGTGGCTGTGGCACTGAGTTTGTGGGAGCCCTGGCCAGGCCCCTCAGCCCTAGGGGCTGGAGGGGAAATACTGAGGCCTGGGGCATCTTGGGAGGCCACAGCAGAGTCTGGGGAGATAGGTGACTTGGGGTTGAAGATGACGGTGGCCGAAAGCTTCATGCCCCCTGTCCGGTGGGCGATCAACTCAGCCGTCTCCGCACCCTCTGTGCTCACCTCCCAGCCATCCAGGTACAGCTGTGAGTCCAGGCAGCTACAAGTGGATCCTAGGGCTCTGGCCCCCAGCATCTGGGCATCCTCTGTGTTGTTGTTGCTCCGGTCCTCCTCCTTCACCCTGGCGGCCACCTCAACCTGCGCCTCACTGTACTGCTCATCCTGCCCTCTCTCCTGGGAGCTGCCTGCCCATGGAGATGGGCCATCCATGGGCTCAGGGTTAGCAGGTGCCTCCACCACCTCCACATCCTCCATGAAGAACACCCGCTCCTCCTCTTCACTACCTGACTTCAGCTGCACTCTTCCTGGGGAAGGCTCCCCATGGGAGCTGCCCTCGGCCTCCAGCCTGTGCATAGGGGACTGGCAGGCACTGGGCGGTGAGAGCAAAGAGGACATTTCGTCCCCAGCCCTGTGCACCATGCGGCTGAGCTCCTCCAGCTCCTGGTCATCATACTGCATGGAGCAGGCCAGCTCTGCATCTGGATCTGTGGCTTTGGTGGACAGCGGCTCTTTGGGGGGGAGTGGTGTGGGAAAAGCAGGCACCAGGGCAGACGGCCCCTGGGCATCGGTGCGGATGGGCAGCTCCACCTCCTGGGAGACACAGAGGCTCCGCTCCAGTGTGTGCAGCTCCTCCTCGGTCAGTGCCTGCAGCAGATCCCTACGGTTGAGACCAAAATAAGCATGATTGCACAAAGCCCACTTTAGCCTCTTGGAGTAGATGCAGCCTCCAGAGTCTGCATGCCAGAAAAGCAGCCAGGCAACCAATGCCTGCACTCAATTCACACAGCACTACAACACATCTTCCATTACACAGCAAGGTTCTAGTCCCGTCTGTTCTATGCCACACATTGGAAGCAGGGCTGCCAGTGGCTCTGGGATGGGTGAGATTCTGCAACCTCTCACTGGAAACAAGAAAGCCCTGATTCTCAGAAATGTGTTAATTGTATTAGTAAGAACTTTAAAGAGTGAAATAAAAGTGTGTGTTGGCTTACATATAGATTTTCATCCTCTGCTCCAGGTGCTGGCACTAAGGGTCTGTGGTACAACAAATATGTATAGACATAATGGCCTCACTTTGATGACAATGGCAGCAACAACAGATGCAGGGCCTGGGAAGGGGGCGACAGGGCACTTGGCTTGGCCTGAGAAGGCTTCTAGGAGGATAGCACTGCAGCTGACCCTTGAAAGTGCCCATATTTGGGGACGAGGATGCGCCCACAGCAGGGCTGCACAGGAGCTGCACACACAGGAGCGTGGAGCGGAGCCTCTGTGTCTCCCAGGAGGTGGAGCTGCCCATCCGCACCGATGCCCAGGGGCCCTCTGCCCTGGTGCCTGTTTTTCCCACACCACTCCCCCCCAAGGAGCCACTGTCCACCAAAGCCACAGATCCAGAGACAGAGCTGGCCTGCTCCTCGTGCTGCTCCACTGAGAAAGGGTCAGCTGGCCCTCAGCACAGAGAGGAAAGTGCACCTCTCGGAGCAGCGATGCCCCTGAGTTTGTGCAGCCCACACACACGTGTGTAGATGTCAGCCAATCAAGAGCTATAACATGCCCACATGTGTCTTTCCAGTCCATCCCCAGCGCTGAACCACGTTGATGGCACAAACAGAGGCACCCTCACCTGCCCTTATGTCCTAGGGACATGGAAATCAGGTCTACCATGTGTGGCAGGCTGCGTTGGCTGATCTTATGCTAGTATAGGTCACCGGATAAAAGACAGGACACCCAATAAGATCTCAATCTCTGATAAATACAAATACTTTTAAGTCTAAGTGTGTAGTGTAAGTAGGCCCCAGACATCCTCTCTGGGATGTGCTCACAGAACTGAGTATTCATCATTCACAGAAAACCTGACTCTTGCTACATACCCTGCCATGGCTGTACAGACCTGACACCCCAAGGCGAAGGTTCAGCCACAGCAAGGCACTTGGCCAGAGGCTGATCGTCCTCAGGGCTGCTGGCTGCTGTCATACTCCATGGTCCCTTCATGTCCTTGCCTCCCCTCACCCAGCGTCCTATCTCTGGTGTCTTCAGAACACAGGTGCATTCCCCCAGGAGACCACAAAGGGGCACTGCTGCCCTGCAGGGTGCTAGTAGCAATGTGGCCTCGCTCACAGCTCTGTCTGCTTGGGCCCTGCACCAATGCTGGGCTTAACTTTTTAACACTTAATTATCATATGTTTGTGATACATTGTGAATGCATACATTCCAGGATATTGGTACATGTACATATTGCATCTTGTCTTCCTTCCTCTTCCCCTCCCATCCCATCCTGCTTTCAATCACACCACCCCCTCCAGTTGGGCACACAATAGTCTGCTCCTGCATCTTACTGCTGTGGCCTGGAGACCAGGCACAGACCAGCGCTGTCCAGCACCTGGCTGCGGCCACATGTGATGCCCCCGCAAGCTCTGCCTCCCTCCCTGGTTCATCCTTTTCTTCTCGATGTGCAACAGCACCCTGCACAGCTTGGGTTTGAGTTCTCACTGCTACTCTTCCATCCTGCAGCTGGCCTTTTTATGCTCTTAATGGTATCTTTTCATAAACTGAAGTTTTCAGTGTTAGTGAAGTCTAATATACCACATATTTTCCCTTATGTTATCACTTTTATGCCTAGGAAATATTTGCCTGGTCCAGGGTCACAAAGAAACTCTCCCTTTCTTCTCCAAAGTGCTATTGTTTTATTTTTCGTTTTGATTTCTGTAGTCTCTCTGGAATTGATTTTGTCTGTGACTATGGTCAGGATCCAGACATCAAGAGAAATCTGTAAGTGACACTGTCTTCTCAGATGGAGACCTACCAGCTCAGCCCATTCATAAAGAGAGTAACCATTCCCCTACAGCTCTGCAAAGCACAGAGCTGTTACTGGTCTAAACTCTGTGTCAGCCTTGCTTCTAAAATTTCTATTCTGTTATTTTACTTGTAGGAAGGCTTTTAAATAATAGATTTGATGTGCTTAATACAGCCTGCACTACAGAGATGGCCTAATTCTTCTGTCAGCTTTGATTACATTCTTGAGGAATTTGGTCTATTGAGTTTATTGATAGGTATATTCCCAGTCTTGCTGTGGGACTTCATTTGTTCCCAATGTCCTCTTTCTGTCACATCCACATCTATAAGCTCTGTAGTGATGTCTCCATCCAGTTTTATTAATGGATTTCATTTGTTTTCATCTTTTCAAAGACCAACTATTGGCTTGTTCATTTTTCTGTACTATCCCTTTGCTAATTCATTGGTATCTGTTCTTATTTACATTCCTCTTCTGTTGCTTTCTTGGGGTATGACAAACAATATTATTTTATCAGGTGAAATTTAAATAAATTATTTTCACCATTTCTTCTGTGTGTGTGTGACAGGATCTCACTGTGCAGTTCAACTGGCCTTGAACTCACTTTGTAGCCCAGACTGGCCTTGAACTCACAAGGCCAGTGACCCTTCTGCCTCAGCCTTGCTTCTAAGATTTCTAAATTAAACTTTAGAAGCATTAAACTTTTTAAGTTCTTTACTAATTTATAGCATTTAAAGCTGTCCATACTCATTTATAATAATCTTATTACAACTTTGGCCTCCTGCATTGTATGTCACTTTTCTATGGTACTTCTCTTTCCTGAAGAACTCCAATTAGGTTTTTTTCTTTTAAGTCCAGCCTGCTGATAACAAAGTTGTTCAGCTTTGTGCTTTGTTTTCTTTTTATGTTTCACAGTGCTTTATTTTAATTTTAATTAATACATTGTACATTGTTATCTTCTTAGTGGTTATCTATAATATAAGAAGCATACAGGATATCCTGTCCAGACACTATTAGTACAGCTTTGTGGTGTCTTTTTGTGTGTGTGTGTGTGTGTGTGTGTGTGTGTGGGGAACCAGGGATTGAACTCAGG
>PVKA01015344.1:0-43302 GCA_004027165.1 Ctenomys sociabilis
ACCAGCCTGAGCTACAAAGTGAGCTTAAAGCCAGCCTGAACTGCATAGCGAGACCCTGTCTCAAAAAGACAAAAACAAAACAAAAACAAAACAAAACAAAACAAAATTAAGCAAAAGTAGCTGTATATCTATCCTAACTATTCTGCATATACAGGTATAAAATGGTCCTTCCTTTCTATCCCCTTTTGGTCTAGTCCTGTCAGCAATGGGTATTCCATTGGCATCTAAATACTATAGGTGTATAAATTCAGCAGAACAATCCAGTATAGTCCAGCAGTCCACAACAGCACTGGGTTATCAGCAGAAGTTGTTGACTTGAGCCCTTCACAGCTCAGTATATCAATATGGCTTTACTTTATACATCTCGTTTTCATACTTTTCTGCTGGATGGTTAAGATCAAGATAAAGCAAGACCTATATATATCAAGAAATGTAACTTTTGTATCTGTTAAGTTCAGTCAAGTCCCCTCAGGATTTATCCTGTAACCATGTACCGCAGTTTGCAGACCTTTTGTCAGTGTCAGCCATGTGGATGAGTCACAGCCATTGCTTGACCAATTTGCACTCTGTGAAAGCTTTAGAGAATGTTTTTCTCTCCAGGTGACTCTCCAGAGAAGCGCTTATTCTACTGAGCAATCTCCTCAGGCCCTGTGAACTAAATTTTCGACACATTAAATTCTTCCTCATATCACTAAAAAAAATAATATGTGGATTTTTAAATTTTTGGCTTTGGTCAAAAAATTGTTTATTAATGTTGAAAATCAGATTATACAAGAATATTTAAGGGCTGGCCAAATATATCAGCAGAATAAAGTGCCTGAAAGCAGGCACAGTGGCAGGGGTTTGATCCCTGGGCCTGTCATGCTGTCCCCACCTCTGAACTGCATTGAGACTGCAATTGAGACTCTGCATAGTGGTGCGCAGCTGTAATCCCAGCTCTTGGGAGGTTGTAAACAAGTGGATCACTATGAGTCTGATCTAGTAGTAAGATCCTGAACACCCTGTAGACCCTTCCACTAAAATACCAAAAAAATAAAATAAGAAAGTATATTATTTAATGTTATTTTTAGAATAAATAATGAAAGTTTGTTATATGATATATAGATTAGTGGTATTTTAGGTAGTTATGTGTCACAATTTATTTTTCAGTCATCATAACATTATCTAAATTGAAGTGATTTGTAAAAGGTTTTTGTATGAAGGATAAAGGGTCATGGTTGCAATCCCAGGAAGCAAAACTAAGGTACGAGGTTTGAGAATTTAAGGGTAGCATGAAGCACAGCAGACCTTGTCTCAAAAACTTGAAGAGAAAAAGGAAACAATATTAGCTTTTTGTGATTTGAGTATTTGATTTTAAGAAGGAAAAATATTGTCTTTTTGTCACTATTTTACATTCTAATTTGATTTCATCTAGGCTGAGTAGTTGTTTGCAATGTTTAGTTCATTCATTTGAGAAAGTGGACTAAGCGAGGTAATATCAGATCAGAATACATACAAACAAGTGGAAAGTAGACTGTATTAGCTTATAAATTCATGTGTTTTGAAATAAAACCCTCAAATTGAACATTAAGCTTTTTTCTACCTTTCTTCTAGGAAGAAAGAAGTCTTATTCTTCCAAACTTTCACCTACTATATTATTATTCCTTACATGAGACTTCCACCATATTTAATGCAAATATTTTTGTATGTAAGAAATCATCTGCTACCACTGTGTATTTTTAAATTGAATATAACTCAACATTGTTTTTGTAGAGCATCATCATATCTGTGTCTTTTTCAAGTTTGTTTTTTTCTGAATATACCTGGTTTCTCATCAAAATCTCATTTCCATGTCTAATATTTGGACTCCTATGTTTTATTGAATGTCTTTGTATTCTTTACTAGATAAGCCTAGATTGTGGTATTTTTTTACCTTGTTTTGACTTTATATATGTCTAGAATTCCAATTTATCCTTTAAATTACTATTTCAATGCAGTCTCTCCTAAGACACAATTTGTTTGCTATGAGTTTCAGCTACTTCATAACCTCATAGTCTGCAGACTTCTATAAAGCAATTTCCATATTTCAATGTCAATATATATTTAATGCCTGTCTTTAGGTATACCTGGAGTTTTTGGCAAAAAATATTTTACTGTCTTTTTATCTCTGGCAAATTGTATAGAGACTGATATATATAATAGATTTAATAATATGATTTAATATACCAGGCAAATTTGTGATTAAAGTGCTTTACAAAACTCCCTTTGACTCATCAAAATTTACGCAGCAGATTTTTTTCCAGATAAAGCAATTTAAGTCTACAGATTCCATAAAGTTTCTACTTATTTATATAATTATTGTTCAAAAAGTGAACTCAGGGGCTTCAAACAGAATTACACTCCCAGGCCTTTGTAATTTCTTTTTTTAATTTCAAGACCAGGCCTTTTGGTTGTTCAATTGCCCCACTTTGCTCAAATTGCTTTATTCACCCAGAGTGGTTGGGTGAGGCCTGAGCTGCAACACCAAGCTGTGGTTTTTTCCTGATTATATGTGAGAGTTACACTGAACCACCCATTCCTTCTTAAAGTACAATCTACCCATTTTATACAATAGTGCAGTAGTCAAAGTGAGTTACATTGTGATGAGAAAAATGTAAGAGGTGGAATAACAAAAATAGACCATTTACTCCAACTTATAGAAGTTATTTGTTCTGAAAAGGTATACATGTGTCAACACCTAGAAGGTAACTAAGAATTATGGAAAGAAAAGACTTAGATACTTCTCAAGGAAACTATGTATAATGGTTCACACATTGTGTCAATTTGGGAGGTTTAGAGGCTTAATTAAGTGACTCAAGAGGGAGTTCAGAAATTTTGTCATGTACCAGTACCTCAGTAACTAATGGAAGAACTTGTTTTTTGGTGCCTGTGCAATTCTAATCTATGCCATGTCTCCAGAAGAGTTATGTAAATCTTGTTTACAGTGCCTATCTTGCAGCCATAGGGCCAGGAAACCCTGAAGTCCTAAGTAGAAAATTGGCAATAATTTAGTCAGAAAATTTGAAAGACTTTGTGAAGTTTTAAAGGGAAGAATAAATACTTTACAAGATGGAAACCTAGAAATTGAATATTTCTTATTTTCTAACTACATAACATTGCATTGAAATAATCAACAAAAATAGCCATGATATCTAGGTCTAAAATGGAAAATTCTGTTTCAGTTGATCTGTTCTCAGACAAAGCTATATCTTTACAGTTACTGAGAAATTTTAATGTGCTCTCAGATCAGGATAAAAAAAGACTATATTATGAATACATATTCTCCTGTGAATGACATAATATTGCTCAAAAAGTTTTAAAGGTTTCTGTTTTTAGAATGCATTTAATGTAGTCTTGTGTTTTTGGAAATTGTATTATACCAAAATTGTTCTTCTTTTTTTTTTCCCCTCCTAAAGTGTTAGGGTGGTAGAAAGACTAATTCAGGGAAGGTGTTTCAACCAACTTACTTCCTTCAGTAGTTAGTTGCTTTCTGCAAGCACCTCTTTTCTTTGAAGCCCTTAACTTAAAATAGGCTGTGCTTTATGACATACCTAAATACTGGTTGACCTCCTTCCTCGAAGTTACTGTCACCACCCAGAATTCTTCAACTGAGCCACAAGGGTAAAGCACAGAAATGGATCTAAAGTATTTGAAAGCCTCTTGATTTCATTGTTGAGTGCTTTCAGTTTTTTGAACCACTTTCAATCTTTTCCTACAAAAAGAAAAAAATAGCAATCAAATATATAAAAGTGTAAAAGTGGAGCAAGTCTGTTTGAAGAAGTAAGAGCTTTGCCTTCCCTTTTAGCATCTTCTATGCCATCTCTTAGGCATTTTCCTTGGCATCCCCATGTATTCATTGTCACTGCTTGGAAATGACTAGAACACTTAAAAAACTTTACAACAGGCAGCATCCTGTAAATACATTGTCGTAGTTTAGGGTTTTGCAAAGTGAAACAATATAATGCAAGACACAAGTGATAAGATTATTTTATAATGTGTCACCCAAAGAATCACAAAAAGATATCTGTTCACAGAGCAGAGACCAAAGATTCCAGTTGAGGGCCTGGATTTCATGATATCAGCTGCCTGGGTCCAGCTAAAGACCTAGAACTCATAACAGTGCTCCCCAAAATCCAACTGAAGACCCAGAGCCCATGAAAACATTTCACACAGATACAAATCTGCACTGGATAGGCCCAAATAGCAGTGGTGGAAGCTAGGAAGTTTGTGCGAGAGGGATGAAGAATCTGTGCTGGCAGGCTGAGGGATCTGAACTGGAGCCAGGAAGTGATGCTCAAAGTAAACACAGGGGCTCCCTCAAAAAGTGCCACAACCATCCACAGTAGCAGGCAGGTCCTGAGCTCCTCCACTGATGAGGACAGCCGAGTTCCCATCAGCGAAGCCTACATACCAAGCTTCTCCAACAGCTGGGTATCATCTTCCCCTCTGGAGCCAGGAAGGGATGCTCAAGGTGATGACCAGAGCTCCCCCGAAGTGAGCAGGAGCCATTCTCAGTGATGATGAGGTCTCGAGTTGCTCCTCTAATGAGAATAACTCATTAATGGTGAATGAGTTAACCAGGAAAGCCAGTATGACAAGATCCTGCAGCATGGCAAGGTCACCCAGCAGACGAGCCCAGGACAACCAGCACCATCTAACAGTTCCCCAAGAGCTTCTTCACACAGCTTCCCTAACAGTCTCTCCTGCTTTCCAGTTCTGCCTGGTATGCTCCTGTCAACAATCCCTCACGTGGGCCTCCCTTACCCAACACCGCATCAACTTATTCAGCTGAGTATAAGAAGGTGACCAGCAGCTGGCCATCTGCCACATAAATACAGGCAGATCGAATAGCAAAGCCCCCTCACTGAACCTGAGTAACAAAAATAAGTCTGTTTATTAGTATGGTTCCCAGGCCTAGTTCTCAGATGTCAGGGAAATCCTGTAGGTCTATAGAATGATATGTTATAAATCAGCAGAATACTACTGTCATCCTTTGTTTCCCTCCCCTCAAAAAAGTCAGACCTACCCATGATCTCTGAGAATCTTAAAATTGTCCATCTTTCTCCTTCCCATGCCTAAGCTAGTATGTAAAGCTGGTTCTGTTCCTTTGTTTGTGATCGATAGCCCTCTCACCCTTGATCCAGGTTCACCCAGCCTGAAGTGAAGATATCACTGTCTTCTTCAATCATGCCTGTCCTTGTGGCCTAGGTCACTTCTCCTCGGGTCTATCCTGACACTTAAAAATAATTGCATTTACAAAGCCTTACATTTGCCTAAATACTGAAGGAATTTGCTTTTTTTCATTGTTGTTTTATATTGTTTTTTGTATTTTATAGAACAGTCTACAGGGTGTTTAAGGTCTCACTACTAGATCAGACTCATAGTGATCTATCTGTTTACAGCCTCCCAAGAGCTGAGATTATAGGCCGTGCAGCACAATGCACAGTCTCAATTGCTGTCTCAGCGTGCCCCAGGGATGGGGTTGGCATGGAAGGCCCAGAGATCAAACCCCTGGAACCCTGGGCCTGCTTGTAGGTGCTTTAATACACTGAGCTATTTGGCCAGCCCTTGAAGGAATTTGTTTTAATAATTCCTAACAGAAGTTTCGGTCTTCCTTTGTTACAACACCTTTACTTCTCAATGATCTTTTTCATCACTTTGTTCTACTGCAGCTTAAGCTGTTGTCTGATGTTCTTGTTTTTCACCACTGGAACCTGATATAAGCAATTGTGTGAGGAGATAATATGTATTTTGGTTCACACTTTGGAGGTTTCAGCCCACCAACAGGTATCTTGTTAATTTTTCAGGCTTTAATGATAGACACATCATGCTGGGTAGGCGTGGCCCATGGAATTACTTACCTCATGGAAATCTGTAAACAAATAGGAAGACAGGAGTCAACAGTCCCACACTTTATGGGGCAAGCCCAAATGACCAGTCTTCCTTTCAGGCGTCCTCACTTCTTGCAGTTTCCACCATATCTGAAACCACTACACAGTGGGAATGAGTTTATATATACTTTTTTCAAATCAAATTAGCAGGACAGATTCAACAATTAGCACATTGCATATTGCTTTTGTAGTAGATTTTTTGTTGTACAAGGTGCATACATGATATTCTACTTACAAATACTATTAGAGCAGACAGCTCTAATCAATGAATTAATAGAATGTAGCTATATACTTATTTTGTAAAGCTGAATTATAGTACACTTTCAATAATCAATATTTTCTATATTGTTATCTTCCTAGTGGTTGTCCATAGTACCAGAAGTTGACAGAATATTGTGTCCAAACACTATTAGTGCAAATCTTTCTTCTCATAGAATTATGCAGAAGTACTGCATATTTATCCTAATTGTACTGTTTATACAAACACAGAATGGTTCTTCCTTTGTATCCCCCCCTTTTTGTTTAGTCCTGTCACAGATGGGCATTCCATTGTCATTCCATTGTTATAGGTGTCTGAACTCAGTGAAATAATCAAATACAGTCCAGCAGTCCACAATATTAGTGGGTTATCTGAAGAAGTTGTTGACTAGAGCCATTTACAGTTCAGCTTATTATTATGGCCTTATTTATATACTTCATTTTTATACTTTTCTGCTGGATGGTTAAGACCAAGATAAAGCAAGACCTATATAACAAAGAATGCAGCCTTTGTATCTGATGAGGTCAGTCAAGTCCCCTCAGGGTTTATCCTGTAACCCAGTACTTCACTATGTAGATCCTTTGTCAGTGTCAGCCATGTGGATGAGTCATGGCCTTTGCTTGACCAGTTTGCTCTCTGTGAGAGCCTGAGACAAAGTTGTCTCTCCATGTGACTCTCCTTAGGCAAACTATAGATCATTGGTCACATTCCTCTGTGGCTCCAAAATCTCCTTGATCAGAAAATCTGGGGCACAAGTGAGTTAAATGATGTTACAGTACAGGTTCTCCTAGGTCCTCAGTCTTCACTGACCTTGAAAGGCTGTGGCCATAATGTTGGCTTATCTTGCAGCCCTTCCATTTCTCCAATTTTTGATTTGTGAACTTAGGTTGTTAACCATCCAGAAGAGAAGCTGATTAATACCCTGCAGCAAATGCCGTTCAGTTTGCCTTAACTATCTGATGAAATTCTTTTCAGTTGTTATACATTTCTTTTTGTATTTCTTACACTAGAGAGAGTAAACGATATGTACATGTGTGTCTGGTTTATTTCACTTATGTGTATATGTTCAAGGGGCATCCACTTCAGTATAAATGCTTCAAGTTTATTATTCTTTATAGCTGAGTAATACTCTATTATATAGAAATACCACATCTTTGTCAACCATTCCTCATGTGACGGGAATCTTGTTTGTTTCCAAGATTTTGCTATCACAAATTGTGCTGCTATAAACATAGGTACACATATATCACTATGATATGGTGTTTTCAGTTTCTAAAGGAAAATTCCCAGTATGGGGATAGCGGGCTTGAATGGGATTTCCAGTCCTACTTTTGTGAGGAGTCTCCACACTGATCTCCACAATGATCTCCACAATGGTTGCACTATTCTATATTCCCACTAGCAGTGGAGAAATGTTCCCTTTTCCCCACATCCTCTCCAACATTTGTTGTTGGTTGATTTCCTTATGATAGCCATTCTTTCTGGAGGGATGGTATCTCAGTGCTGTTTTAACTTGCATTTCATGGATGGCTTGTTATATGGAGCATTTTTTCATATATTTATTCACTTGTTTAATTTCACCCTCTGAGAAGTGTGTATTCATCTCAGATGCCCATTTCTGGATTGGGTCTTTAAATTTGAGGGCCCTAATATACCTCAGCTCTTTATAAATTTTAGAGAGCAGACCTTTGTCCGAGCCCTTATTAGTTAAGATTTTTTCAAAATGTGTGGGTTGTCTTTTCACTTTGTTGACAATTTCTTTTGACATGAAGAAACTTCTCAAGAATTGATCCCAGTTGTTAATTCTTTCAAGTGTTTCCTATGTGAATACATGTTTGTTCATGAACTCTTTGCCTACCCCTATGTCTTCAAGAGTTCCTCCTACTTTCTCTTCCAGGAGATTGAGTGTTTCTGTTTTAATGTTTAGATCTTTAATCCATTTTGACTTTACCTTAGTGCATGGTGATAGAGCTGGGTGAACTTTTAGTTTTCAGCATGTAGAAAGCTAATTTATCCAGCACCATTTGTTAAAGAAAGAGGCTATCTTTCTTCCAGTAAGCATGTTTGAGCCCTTTGTCAAAGATCAAGTGGCTGAGTGTGTTCACAGAGGCCTCTGCGGTTTCTAATCTATTCTGTTGATCCTCAGGTCTATTTCATTGCCAATACCATGTTGATTTTATCACAGTGGCATTGTAGCAAAATTTCAAGTTAGGAATTGTGATGCCTCCTGCCTTGTCTTTGTTAGCCAGGATTGTTTTTGCTATTCTAGGTCTTTTCTGGTTCCACATAAATTTTAGAAATCATTTCACTAGGTTTGTGAGGTATGTTTGTGGCAGTTTGATAGGGATTGCATTAAATCTGTACGTATGGGCATCTTCACGATATTGGTTCTTCCTGTTCAGGAGCAAGGAATATTTTTCCATTTTCTGAAATCCTCCATGATCTCTTTTCTTAGGGTGTTGTAATTTTCTGTGAAAAGATCTTTGACTTCCTTGATTAAATGAATTCAGAGGTACTTCATTTTCCGCAGTGCTATTGTAAAAGTTATTGTTTCTGTAGTTTCCCTCTCAGTGTGCTTGTTATCTGTGTAGAGGAATGCTATTGACTTTTGAGTATTAACATTGTATCCTGCTATGCTACTAAATTTATGTAACAATTCTAGTAGCTTCTTGGTTGAATTTTTGGGGTCTTCTAAGTAAAGTATCATATCATCTGCAAATAGTGATAATTTAACTTCTTTACTTGTTCTTATTCCTTTTATTTCTCCCTCTTGTTGAACGGCTGTAGCCCATGATTTGAGAACTATATTGAATAGAAGAGGTGATAGAGGACATTCTTGTCTTGTACCTGATTTAAGAGTAAACAATTTCAGTTTTTCCCCATTTAGAATTATATTACCCATTGGGTTGTCATAGATGGATTTTTATCAAATTGAGGTAGAGGCCACCTATTCCACTTTTCTGTAGGGTTTTGAACATGAATGAGTGTTGGACTTTATCAATTTTTTTCTGCATTAATTGAAATAATCATGTGATTTTCAGCTTTCATTCTTCTAATATAGTATATTACATTTATAGATTTTGAATATTGAACCATCTTGCATCTCTGGGATGAATCCTACTTGGTCATAGTGTATGATCTTCTTGATGATTTGCTGTATTCTCTTTCCTAGGATTTTATTTTTTTGCATCTATGTTCATTAGGGAGTTTGGCCTGTAGTTTTCTTTTTTCCTTGTGTCTTTCCCTGGTTTTGGTATCAGTATAATACTTGCCTCCAGAAATGATTTTGGGAGGACTGCTTCCTTTTCAATTTCATTGAAGAGAATGTAGGTGTTATATCTTCTATAAATTTCTTGTATAATTCAGCTGTGAATCCATCTGGACCTGGACTATTTTTTGTCTGCAGGCTTTTTATTACATTTTGTATTTCCTTGGTCTTTTTGGCTTATTGAGAATTGTTATATCTTCATTTTTTTTTTTTATTGAAGAACAAATAGCAGTGAGAAAGTTTCAAGACAAATTGACAGGATAGATTTGATAAATTAATACATTTCAAATGGTTTTCATAATGTTTTGGTATTGTACAAGGTGCATACCTGATATTATACTTACAGATACTATTATAGCAGATGTTTCTAATCAGTGAATTAAGAGAGTGTAGCTATATACTTACCTTATTTTTTTATAGCTGAATTATATCACACATTCAATAAGTAATACTTTGTAGCTTGTTATCTTCCTAGTGGTTTTCCATAGTACTAGAAGCTGACATAATATCTTCTCCAACCACTGTTAGTGCTAATCTTGCTTCTCATGTTTATATCTTCTTTGGTAATTTGTACCTTTCAAGGAATCTGGCCATTTCTTCTACATCTTCTATCTGTGAACACAAAGATTCTCGAAGTAGCTATTGATAATCTTCTGAATTTCCACTGGGTCTGTGATGATTTCACTCTTTTCATTCCTTATTACTTGTATTTGAATTATTTCTTTCTTTTGTTGAGGTTAGCTAGGGGCTTATCAACTTTATTTAGTCTTTCAAAGAACCACTTTTTGTTTTGTGGATTCTTTGAACTGTTTTCTTCATCTCAATTGAATTAATTTCTGCTCTAATCTTTATGATTTCTTCTTGTCTTTGAGCTCTGGGTTTTGTTTGCTCTTCTTTTTCTAGTTGTCAGAGGTGTAACATTAGGGTGTTTATTTGTTCCCATTCTTTTCCAAATGTGTGAGTTCAGAGCTATGATTTTCCCTTAAAGAACTGCTTTCATTGCATCCCATAAATTCTGGTAAGTTGTGCTTGAATTTTCATTGAATTGTAAATACTGTTGAATTTCTTGTTCAAATTCATCTGTGACCCATTGATTGCTGAGTAGGGTGTTGTTTAATTTCCATGAATTTAGTAGGTTTTTCTGGTTTCTTTTGTCATTTATTTCCAGTTTCATTGCACTGTAGTCGGATAATATGCATGGGATAATTTCTGTTTTCTTGCATATACTTATGCATGACCTATGGACTAATATGAGGTCTATTTTAGAAAACAACCCATGTGCAGCTGAAAAAAATGTGTATTCAGCTGTGATTGGGTGGAACACTCTGTATATGTCCACCTGGTCCATTTGTTCCAAGCTCTGGTTCAGTTCTGCTACTTCTTTGCTAATTTTTTTGTCTGGTTGACCTATTATTTTGAGATAATGGCGTGTTAAGGTCTCTTGTTAAGATTGTGGTCTTAGATATTAGGTTTTTCATGTCCCTTAAGAATTGTCTTACATAGTTGGGTGCTACTGTGTTTGTTGCATAGATATTTATGAGTGTTACCTCTTCCTCTTGAATTTCTCCCTTAACTAATATATAGTGGCCTTTTTTGTCTTGTTTGATCATTCTTGGTTTGAAGTTGAGACTGTCTGAGAACAGAATTGCTACTCCTGCTCTTTTTCTGAGGTGCTGGGGCATGTAGTATTGTTTTCCATCCTTTGACTTTAAGCCCATGAAATGTCTTTTTGAGTCAAGTGTGTTTCTTCAGTATGTATATAGCATATTGTTGGATTCTGTTTCCTGAACCAGTGCACCAGACTATTTCTCCTAATTGGTGAATTGAGTCCATTTGCATTCATGGTTATAATTGAACTTTGTTGACATTATTGTCATGATATTTACCTGCTCTTGTTTACTCCTTTTTGTCTTATGTTTAATTGTTTGCCATGGTGAGTGGGTTCCTTCTGTTCTCATTCATCAACTTCTGGTCATTGTGGTCTCCCTCTAGAACATCTTTTACTAGTCTGTGTAGGTATGGCTTTGTCATCATAAAATTCTTTAGTTGTTCTTGTTGTGGAAGTATTTCACTTCTCCATCAAACTTGAAAGAGAGTTTTGCAGGGTATACTAGTGTGGGCTGGAATTTGTTTTCATACAAATTGAAGAACTCTGCTCCATGCTCCTTGACTTCATGGTTTGTGTAGAGAAGTCAGCTTCATGCTCTCCTTGCCTTCATGGTTTGTGTAGATAAGTCAGCTGTAATTTTGATGGGCTTTCCTTTGAATGTGATCTGCTTCTTTTCTCTAGCAGCTTTCAGTATATTATTCTTGTGTGATTTTTAGGATCTTGACTATTATATACCTCAGTGTGTTTTTACTTCGGTTGAAGTTATGTGGTGTTCTATATGCTTTGGTTACCTAAATGTTGTACTGTTTCCTATTTGGGAAGCTTTCTGAGATTACTTCTGCTGATATTCTTTTTATAACATTTGTATTGATTCCTTCACTCTCATTGATGCCAATTAATTTCACATTTCTCATCTTGGCATCATCTTGCAGGTGATGGATTATTTTTTCTTGCATTCTCATTGTGTTTAAGAGGTCCTTTCTCACTTTTTCGCTAGCTGTACCCAGCATCTTCAAAATCGGAAACTCTGTCTTCACTTTCACTGAAATGTTTTTTATACTTGTGATTGAGATTTTAAGTTGTTCTATATCTCTTTGACTCTGCTTCATGTGATCTATTTCTTTTCTGTATTGCTCATTTCAGGAATCCATCATATTTCTGATCTCCTCTTTTTTTTTTTTTTATCAATGTCTCCTTTAGAAGTAGCTATTAATTCTTTTACTGCAGAGTTTTTTTTTCCAAATTGTGTTTCCTCTTTATATTTCTGGATTCGATTCTCTACTTCAGATGCTATGATTTAAAAGATTTCTTTTTATTTGAGGAAATTATTTCTGCTCTGAGTTCCTCTTTAACTTTCTGTTATTTTTTCTTTACTTGAGACACTGTTAATTCATCTGTTTCAGCTGGAATATTGTTCTCTGAACTTGTTCTGGGTGGGCATTTGGTTTCCCCCATACTTTTTTGGATTTGATTCATTACTTCAGATGCTATGTTTTCAAAAATTTCTTTTTTTATTTCAGGCATTAATTCTTTCTGGAGTTCCTATATACCTTTCTGCTATTGTTTCTTTGCTTCTACCTCTGTTAATTCATTCATTTCAGCTAAGCTAGTGTCCACTGCACTTATTGGTGGGCTTGAGCTGAGAGTGCATTTTTCTTATTGTCTTTATCATTTTGTATAGCACTGACCTCTGACCTTTGGTGTTGAGCTTTGGTGCACTTACAACCTTAGCATGTAATGAGATTCGGGTGGCAGTATATTAAGTTTGAGATTATCCAGTTATGCCTGCCCTGCATCTAGCTGTTGTGTTCAGTTCATTTTTGCTGCAGCCCTTCTGCTACAGCTGTGAGCCTGTGTTTCCCCTCTGTTGCGTCCCTGGTCCAGGAAGCACTGTTGAGCACAGAAGCTCTCCCACATACTCACCGAACCGGACTTGTGTGGATAGGGTGCTGGGAGATTTACAAAAATTCTCACTCACTCGTCCTGCTTGTGGGCATGAGCTCTGGGGAGTTGCATGTTAGGCTGGTCTTGTGTGTCTCAGGCCTATTGCTTGCTCAGGGTTCTTGGGGGTGGGGGCTCCGGAAGGTGTGGCACGCACAGGGTGAAGCCAAGGACTCTCCCACACACTCACCGCACTTGGCTAGCATGGATTGGGTGCCAGGATAGTTACAAAAATTTTCAGTCACTCAGTAGGCTTAGGGGTAAGGGCTCCAGGGAGTTGTGGGGCAGGCCGGTCTGGGGTGTCTCAGGCCAATCGCTCCTTTATTTTATTTTATATATTTTATCAAGAAAGAAGTACAAATGAGGCATTTTCAAAATAGGGTAATAGGACAGTTATAATTGATGCATTGCACATTGTTGTCTTTGTAGTAATTCTGCATAGTACAAGATACAGGCATGATATCTTGACTAAACACTATTAGTTCTAAACTTCCTTCTCATTGCACTAAGAGAAAGCAGCTGCATATCTGTGTTATTTTGTATATACATATGTATTTTCGCTACAAAGTCGTCCTTCATTTATATCCTCCCCTTTTTGTTTTATTTTTATCAAAGATGGGTATTCCATTGCCATTCATATTTTGTAGGTGCATGAAATCAGCAAAGTTATCCACATGATTGGCAATGTCAGATGTTGTTGACTTGAGCCTTTTACAGCTGAGCCTATTAATATGGCTTTACTTTTTGTACCTCATTTTTATACTTTTCTGCTGGATGTTTAAGACCAAGATAAAGCAAGAAAATATAACTTTTGTATCTGCCAAGGTCAGTCAAATCCTCTGATGATTTATCCTGAAACCCGGTACCGCACTTTGTAGATCTTTTTTCAGTGTCATCTGTGTGGATGAGTCATGGCCATTGCTTGACCAATTTGCTCTCTGTGAAAGCCTAGGAGAACGTTTCCTGTCCCTGTGACTCTCCTTAGGCACACTGTATATCATCAATCACATTCCTCTGTGGCCTTGAATAGAAGTTTTGGGACACAACTGAGTTATAGGATGTTACAGTACAGGTTCTGTTATAGGACCAAGTATTTTAATATGTGATTATTTTAACAGAAATTACCCTGAGTGGACTAGTGGCAAGTGTCTTTAATTTAAAAGAAATTTAATTTCTTTTTCTAGCTTTATTATTAAAATTTAGTGATCATGAGAATGTTGATTACAGCTCTGAGCCTCCATTTTCAAATGTTATAAACAATAATCCTAATAATTTATTTATTTTTTTGATACCAGGGATCAAACCCTGGATCTCTGTACTTGCCAGGCAGGAGCTTAGATTGCAGAGCTGTCTCCCCAGTCTAGCATGTATGAAGGAATGTTACACTGCAGGAGTGCAAGTCTCTTTATCTTATGAGAAGTGCCTAAATTGTGTCTCTTCTCTTATAAACAACTTGTTAAATTAGACTTAATGTGCAATGAACTAATAACCAATCCCCATGTGAACTACAGAATTAGAACTTCAGGGCCACTTGCCATTCTTTTAAATCATTGTTCTCTACAAGAATGTGATAAGAATACTTTATGATTTAAAAATAAGTAATGCGTTATGCTTCCTGCCATGATCTGCCCTGATTGTTAACTAGATCTGGCCTATATTAAAAATACCTAGGAATCTAAAAAACAACAAAAAAGTTTTCACACATTAAAGAAATACCACAGGACTAAGAATCACAAAGTAAGGGAGACACTATATTTAGAAAACCTGAAGTAACTATTAGGAGACTAGCATAGTACCAGGTGGAAACACTTTCTATTGAAAAGGTCCATTACATGGATTAATATAACAGATTTCCTATGTTTCTCATTGAATCTTATTGAAAGGAAGAGGATTGTGTGAAATTAAACAATAGTGTTATGAGCTAAAATGCAGGGTCCCTCAGAGATTCATATATTTATCTGTGATGTAGCAGTAATCAGCGACAAGCCTAGCAGGTGAGTGGCATTAATGGCACTGACCTCATGAACAGGTTGGCCCACGGTTGACGTCATCCTCTGTGAGCTGTTAGGGGCTGGGGCTTCGGTGGAGAAAGTTGGTCATTGAGAAGACCGTATGCTATGCCACTGCTTCTGATCCTCTGGTGGTTCCCTCTCTCCATATTTTCTGGGCACAGTGAGGTCAGCAGCTTCTGTCCACTAAATTCTGCTGTTAGGACAATTCTGCCTCTTCTCGGCCTGAAAGCAGAGAAGCGTGCTCTCCGAGGTCGAGGTGAGCTAAAGTAAGTCTCACCTCTCCTAAATTGACTTTCTCAGGTACCTGGTCATTAGCAATGAAAATCTAATTAGTACAAATGATGATATTGTCACATAAGCTTTAGGTCTATGGAAAGGAAATACGTGAAAATGGTAATGCAAAAGCAAGAGCCAAGTGGAGGTTGCTCTGAAAATTGGTGAGGCTTGTATGCTGTGTCTTCATAATGAAAATTCTAGAATGGCTGTTGGAAGGATAATTTAAAAAACAATATAGAACTAGAAAGCTAATCTACAAATTATAATAGAATAGTAAAATTATTAAGATAAAGGGAGACTGGAAATGAGAAAAGAACAGCAAACAACAAAAGTGAAAGAAATAGAATTTGATTAGTAAATTAAGGAAGTTAAATCATACTTTATTAATGATTATATTAACTGTACAGGTACAGTATTCCATTAAAAATACAGATGCTCTCAAATTGGTTATAAGATCCAGATACATATCTTCAATTATAAATTTTGGATAGATAGATAGATGGATGGATAGATAAATAGATACAAGGAAAATATAGCTTCAGAGTTAGAGAGTAATTTCCTACACTCAAATAAGATAGATAGATAGATGGATGGATAGATAAATAGATACAAGGAAAATATAACTTCAGAGTTAAAGGGTAATTTCCTACACTCAAATGAGTCCTTATAAGATCCAGATACATATCTTCAATTATAAATTTTGGATAGATAGATAGATAGATGGATGGATAGATAAATAGATACAAGGAAAATATAGCTTCAGAGTTAAAGGGTAATTTCCTACACTCAAATGAGTCCTTATAAGATCCAGATACATATCTTCAATTATAAATTTTGGATAGATAGATAGATAGATGGATGGATAGATAAATAGATACAAGGAAAATATAGCTTCAGAGTTAAAGGGTAATTTCCTACACTCAAATGAGTCTTGGATCAGAAAACTGGAAAAATGTAAATATCCATACCTCAAATAACAGAACATAACATTTAATGAAGCTAAAACTGTCTAAACGAAAGAAAATAGTGGACAAAATAGGCAAATGTTATACCACTCTTAGCTGACAGAATAGCTTAAACAAAAAAGTAAAAATGTACATGATATCCACAAAATGTTGATATCTAAATTATATCATCAACAGCCTTAAACTAACTGATAAATCCCATAAGCCCATATTACACATTAATCTCATGAACAGCTAGAATTATTATCAAGAAAAATAAGCTTCTGTGCAATAAAACATGACAATATTTTTCTAAGATAGAAATCTTACAGAATGTCATATAGAAATAAATTATAAATCAATAACATTAAGATAGCTTAAGGAAAATGAATGAGAAAGTAACAATCATATTTCTTAATAGTTCATGTCAAAAAGAAATCAATAGTAAAATTAGAAAATATTTTAAATGTGCTGGTGATGATAATGTACATATTCTATCAGAATTTACAGATACAGTTAAATGTGCATTCAGAGCAGAATTTATATCTATACTATTTCATATACTTATATAATCAAGATATTAAATGACTGTATTAAAATATGTTTTAGCATAGTCTAAATTTCTACCATTTAATGGTATGCTAAACATAAATTGGAAGAAAAGAAATCAAATTTCATCTAGAAATAATGAAAGAAGTCTAAATATAATAATATTAGCAAAAATTAAACTTGGTAAGCTTGATTAAGATAAAAAGGAAATAAATAACAAACTATCAATGTGAGACTTAAAATAAGAGATATTATTTCACATCCTTCAGACATTAAAAGAATCAAAAAGGAATGTTGTTATGGTTTGTGTCTTGATCTCTCCAAAGCCTTATTTGGTCACAGGATGGACTCTTGGGGTTTGGGATTAATTTGTGATCCATTGCCTGGATTATGGGTGTGAGTGCTGCACCTGCTCTGGCGTGGACAGCCTGCATGTCATACAAGGCAGGACAGGAGGTTGGCTCTGGCTGCTCCTCATTTTGTTCTTGCTGTTTTCCACTGCCATGAATGGCTGCCCTCTGCCGTGTGCCACTCTGCCTTGGAACCAGCCAAGTATGGACTGAAGCCTCCATGAACCGTGAGCTACATAAACCTTCCCTTCCTTAATTCTTCGCAACAGGTATTTTCCAGCAAGCAAAAAGTAACCAAGACAGAGACAAAAAGGAGATTCATGTTTCCTCAAAAATTAAAAACTTGGGTTCACAACATATATAAGAAAATGAAATGTTGGGCCAGGGAGATGATTCAGTGGAATAAGGGCTTCCCTGGGAAGTGCAAGGGCCTGAGTTCAACCCCCAGTTCTGAAAAATAAAAAAAGAAAGAAAGAAAAAAAAATTGTCAGCCCGTATTTTGACAAAACATATTTCTATTACATATTCTGATAAAACATATTGAAACAAATTGTATTCATAAACCTGTTGGAAACCTGTTGGATGTTGAAAATGCTTTAAACACACCTGACTTACTGACCATCAGAGTTGAGTTCACTACTGGTTTTTTAGATTCATAATCTGACTGGAACCACTGTTCAGGATGCCCCTATATTGTGTCACCTTTGGTAGCATATAACATGACCCAAATTCAAAATTTGAAGTCTGGTTTCCACTGTTGTGTATCATCTTGCATTGTCATGTGTTAAGGTGAAGCCGTTTTAAAGTAGGACTTCTGTGTCTACCACTCCTTGATACAAAGCCTTAATAAACATTTTTCTATATTCTCTTTCAAAGCATAGTTTGGGCATTTTAATCCACAAATTAAGTTATTTTAATACAGACATATGCATATAAATATTATATTTATTTGGAAATGTGATAAAAATAAGTTATAGGAAAACTGTTATTGATATGATTGTTTTCCCTGTTTTGTCTAGTCATTGAAATGCTTTTTGTAGATATCATAAGAAAGTGTTGAGTGACTACTCTGACCTTGTTTATACCATCTCATATTTTCATTGCATTTCTATCAATCTTAGTAATTGCCATTAATGATAAATGCTAAACTTATTGATAGCACCCAGCGTTCCAAGTTCATGCAAAAGTCACACTTATCAAGCCACCCACAATTTAGAACATGCAAGTGCTGAAATAATGGAACTAAAGAAAACAGAAGTATAACAAGGATTCTAAGTTATACACATTTATAAAATCAGAGTAGAATTCAGGATGCGCACAAGGTTTTGTCTCAGAGTAATTGTAAGTCGTCAGTCTTCATCCTGTCTTTTATTTCCCAAAGATTTCTGAACATCCCTACAAAATTCTCTTGGGCAAACTGTATTTGCACTATCAGGCTTTACTACACTGATCAAACCTCCATTCTGCCACTTTCTTGGAAGTACAAATCTATTTCAAATGAAAATAAAGACCAGTTGCAATCAATGCTTACTCTTTCTATTGTGTAAAACAGTCTTCCTTTTTTGCCTCCTTGTTCTCACAACATGCTTTGGACTTTGTGTTACGAAGAAATAGGAAACAAGCAGGAGGAATGAAAAGTGCTTATGGGTACTTTTCCTGCACTACAGCCTTTTGACACCAGGCGCACAGAATTTGATTCGCCACTGACCCAAAGAGGTTGAGGTAAATGAAAGAGACTTGGACCTAATCTATGCCTTGGAGTCAATCTCAGCTAGGAGAAGCTTGTATCAATTTAACCCTAGCCTATCAAGGAATACAAGAGCCAAAATAAGTGTGATTGCTGAATGAAACTAAAATAGGTGATTATCAGTATAGAATTATTGCAGAAGTAGAATATTGTTTTACACTTTTAAATAACTATAAACAGACTTTTCTCCACTCCACCTGCATGGACTGCACTGCTCATGAGCCAACATATGCAATATACAGCCCCCAATGTTGACTCTGTTACCTTGTTGAGTTGTGCAAGCAGAGTTTGTATCCAGGAATTGATGGTGAACTCTAAAGACTGTAAGTGCTTAGTATAGCATTTAAGAAAAGATATGCCTAGAAAGTGGCCTGAGTGGCAAGTAGCTCCATCCTGTGTCACACATTGCATCTGGTAATGCCATTTCTGGCAAATAAAATCCACTATAGTGTGTATTCCACTTCACTCATTGCATCTCACACTTTGGGACTTCAAGACCTTCCTCAAAGTACAAATGAATGTGAAATTGATGCAGGACACTGAGTGTAGCCATGATGGTGCAAATAAAGATACTCCAGAAACGAAGTGTCAGGAGTAATGGGATAAGGATGCTCAAAGGAAGCAGGAGTATTGTCGAGGTCATTAGTGGCAATATGTCTTTTTCCTGTAATAATTTTTGTGAAAATTCAAACACTCACTGTAAAGTTTGACCATATGGTATGTAAGTTGAATAAAGGGCATAGAGAATATTCAGATATTTATCAATATAAGAAGGTTAATTCATTTCTTGAACAATGTTACCCTTTTTGTATAATCATATTTCCTCATTACAAGAGTCTCAGAAAAATGTGTTGTCTTTTATTAATATTTTTAGAAATCCATAATTTTATATATTTATATTCATTTACTCATCACAATTACAGATGATTATGTGACAAATTACTTTAGTGCCTGTGACTTTGACATTATTTGATAAAATTAGAAGTGTAAATATTGTGTTTTCAATTTATGTTCTAATCTTAACACTCATTTTAACTTTCTATATTAGGCATCATCCTTTTGTTTCCTACATAACAAAAATATAATGCAAAAAAAAAAAAAAACTAACATTTTTCCAGATAGCACAGTTTTCAACAATTGAATCTATTTTGAGATTTCATGATAGATATTTAAATGTTTTGTTTAGTTTCTTGCAAGACTTACTTCAATGATTTTTGGTAATTTCTACTTTAAGATGTCACTATATTAGACCAAAGAAAGTACTTACTTAAAAGGATCCAAAATTATCACAAGATTTATTGATTTAAGGGTATAAAAGTTTTATAAATTGGTTCACAAAGCACAGCTTTACCCAGTGTAAATTCTTTTACTTGGAGGACAGTACTGGAAATTAAAATGTTTTCCCATAAAAGTTTATACTGAGAACTGTAACTCCTCTGAAAAGTAGCCTTTCTTAGAATTTAGATGACTTTGAAGCAGCAATATGACACACTAGAATTCATACTAACTTCTTCAGAAAGCTTTTTTATGATAACATAAATATTTATTTTCACTGATAATATTTAAAGTAAAATTGTCTTCCTTTCTCTAATGATAGTAACTTGGGGCATCAATTTTGGAAACTGCACTATTTATTTGCTCAATGGAAAATTAACTGTTGGCTGTGTTTAAATATTTTCAAATAGGGAGACTATAACAAATATACCATTGTCAGTCCTACTTTCACTGCTCATGCCGTGAAGAACCTCATTTATTTGAATTAGATTTTTCACTTAAATGTCATTTTCAGAAGCAGTGAGAAGTTAACTACATTTTTGCCTATTCCTGGGATTTCTCAGTATTTGGCCATATCATTTAACAAGTAAAACTTTTGATAGCTACAAGAGTCCAGTCGGCCGAGCCTGTATGATCTTAAGTGATATATCATTTATATTACAGTACATAAAAAGCACATAAAAGGCGCTGAGAATGTGGCTGCTCTGGAAAGTAGCCTTTTCTAGAAGTTAAATGACTCTGAAGCAACAATATTTACGTAGAACATGGCATCTAATATTAAGGGTCCTGTGAATTATTATATCATGGACATGATGCTAGAATAGAATCTAATCTATAAAACTTCAAGGGGATCCTTAAATGTATCTTAAAAATTGGAATTTATAGTAGCTATGTATCTACCTTTCTTTTTGAAGAATCCATACACTCCATTTATGTTGCAGTTTTGCAGTATACATCTAGTGTGTTTTTGGATTTCTCTTGCATCTTAAAAGCTTGTCTTTGTCCTTTCTTTCTATTTTCACAGACTTTCCAGATATTCAGTAAAATGATAAGCATCCTCATTAAGAACTATCAGTAAATTTCATTGTTTGGATATTTTTGTTCAAAATACCCTTATTTACCAAAAACTTTCTGTAATTATTAAAGTTTAAACTATGCTTGGATTCATTCTCTGAATTTATGGAATATGCACCATATAATTAAAACTTTGTAATTGTTACCTTCTGTACACTGTCAATTTTCACAGCAATTTCCATTTTGTATCTGCATATACCTAATAGAATAGATATACAGCTACTTTCTCTTAATTTAATGAGAAGGAAGACTTGTATTAATAGTGTTTGGATGGGATATCATGTCTGCATCTTGGACTATGAATAACTACTGTGAAGAAAACAATATGCAATTTATTAATTATTGTAAATGTCCTATCAACCTGTTGTGAAACTGTCTCATTGCTATTTGTTTCTCAATAAAATTAATAAAAAAATAAAAAAGCAATTTCCATAGTAGTTCTGTAAGTACATGTGTTTTATAAATTATGAAAGTGATTGATGTAGATATTTTTGCTAATTACGTGTTCTCTAACATGTACAAAGCAACTGTCATAAAAAGAAATTCTAGATATTGTCACTACCCAGCATCCTAATTATCCAGAACATACCTGAAAATTAGGAATACTTTTTAAGACTTTTCGCCATGAGCCTTCTATGATAACTTTCTATTAAAACTATACTCTGCGTAGTACAGCACACATTCAGTGACTGAGACTAATTTTATTAATGTGCTTAGTTTATATAACACAAGAAGTTACAACTGTGAGAAGTGAGAAACTAGTTCAGAATCACAAAATCTTTAAATCAAGAAATATTTTAAATACTGTGATATTGGGGCTGGGGAGATAGCTCAATGGTGTAAGTGCCTACCTGGAAAGCACAAGGACCAGGGTTCAATGCCTGGTATTGCCTGCGATGTTGGACCTGGGCCCTGAGCTGGCCACTAGTACCGGACATGATGGCTTATACCTGTAATTCCAGTGCTGGGGAGGCTGAGCAGGAGAATTACTATGAGTCTGGGCTGTGTAGCCAGACCCTATACCAAAAAAAAATTGCTATGACATCAAAATTCTGCAACTGACTATTAATGGACTGTTAAGGAGAAGCCAATGGTTATCCCTAAGGAAACAGATTCCAGATGATAATTTGTACTTGTTACTTTTCATATTGATGGGGCAAAATACCCAACACTCAGTGTGAAAGGATGAAATGTTGATTTAATTCAAATTCTGTAGAGGTTTTAGTCCACAATCCTATAATTGGCTTGCTCCCAGGTGAGGTGGCACATGACAGAGGGCAACAGTTCTTGGTGGCAGAATATACAAAAGCATCCAGAGTAAACTTGGGACGGAGAAGCCTCTTTTTGTTCTTCATATTGTATGCAGGCCACCTGTCCTAAGACAGGTGTAGCACTTACTTAATTCCAGCAGGGGAGCATGAATCAGTCCCAAACTAGATTCAGCTGCCTCTGCAGACCCTGCCCTCCATGACTGCTTGACCGTTTGGGGGGACATCTAAACATGAGCCATGGTAAGGAAGCACTAAAAGGCTTAGGCAGAGGATAAGAAGGGAACTAACATTTGCATGTTGGAATAGATCTAAATGAGCCTCTTGGGGAATTACAGAGCTAACAAGATCCTGTCATGTATTCTTCAAATTGAGGCAAAGAAATAATCTTTGTATTTCTGATAAATAAGGGACTGGATCTGGAAAAGAACATACTGTTGGGCAAGAAACTCCATGGAAATAAGGATTTGAAGAAAGAAGTGAAATATCATTATTTATAGATGGAATGATATTCTGCATAGAGGGCACTGAATAATCCATCAACAGTCTTGTAGCTTTAGTCTCCAAAATCAGGAATGAGACAGGATACAAAGTTAACATCCAAAACTCAGTAGAATTTTTGCACATAGAGTGAACACACTGAGAGAAATTAGGGAAATCATGCCTTTCACAATACCATCCAAAAAAAAAAAATTCTTAGGAATCAGTCTCATGAAGGACGTAAAACATTTACACAGTAAAAGTTATGGTATTCTGAGAAAACAGACCGAAGAGGATTTGAGAAAATATTCCATGCTCCTGGATAGGAAGAACCAATATTGTGAAAATGGCCATACTCCCAAAATTGTTATAGAGATTTAATTCAACACAGTGTATTTTGGAAGCTGATTCCTAGCTTGTAGCACTGTGTTTTTTGTTTTTTTTTTTATTTTTCTTTTTTACCTTTTTCTGCTATTATGGGACATATTTCTTCCCCTTCACAGAAAGTCATTTTTAAAGCACAATGTTGAAAGCAGAAGTCAGGCACTCAACTGACACTGCCAATTGCTGACACCTTTGTTTGAAACTTTCTAGTATTCAAAACTATGAAGAAGAAATGAATTTATCTTCTTATGTATGAAACTGCCTCAGGTAATCTGTAGTAGCAGCACAAAAGGGCCATGATGGAAACTGATACTAAAGAAATACAGTTTCATAGCTGTAACAAATACCAGAACATGTGGAAGTACTTTTGGGAAAAGAGTAAGGGCACATTCTTTGAGTGCTAGAAAAATCTTGTATTACTATAGAGCAAGTGTTAAGGTTGGTTCTATTAAGGTTTTATAAATAAGAGTTGGACAGGAATTTTCAATCTTCTGAGAGGTTACTCAAAGGTCATAATAAGAATGATGGTACAAATATAATGGAAAGACATATGACAAAGGCAGTTCTTGTGAGGTATCAGGTGACTATGTAGAACAAGGTATTTGAAAATGACCAACCTTGTCCTAAAGGAACAAAGAACTTGACTAAAAGTGTGCATGCTTGAGGGCATTATTGAACAGAATTTAGAGCAGTGAACTAGGTTATCCAGCAGAGGAAATCTGCAAGCAGAAAAGCATTTAGGGCATTGCTTCTGTTCTTTTAACTGAACCTAGTAAAATGTGAAAAGATAAATTATTTAGGCATAGGATATATAATTAAATAGGAGAATGAATTTAGAAATTTGGGAAACTCCTTAGCCTAGTCCTGAAAAGAATGAAATGTGATTGTAGGTAGGAAATAAAACTATGGATAGCCTTGGTGGAACCCTTAGTATAGCTGTGTTAGACTGACATGTCATTCATTGAGACAGGGAGACAGGGAGAGAGTGACCCCGAGGTCAGCTCTCAAACTTGTGGGTTCTCTCTTTCATCACAGGCCCAAGAGGCCAAGGTCTTCATGGCAAGTTTACAAGATGGGCCCAGGGCACCCTCGGGACTCTAAATTTGAATTCTATAATGTGAATGTGTGGCTGCCCCCACAGTCACATTGGAATGGTGGTGTCCCTGGGGCACTGATAGGAGGGAGATGCTTTGGAGATGATGGGGCCATGAGAACGCTGTTCTCTTGTGTAATACTAGTGGCTTTACAAAGGGGAGACTGAGGCATCTTTTGCTTTTTTATTTCATCTTCCATCACTTAATGATGCAACAAGAATACTATCATCATGTCATTCCCTGGAAGTAGTGAGAAAATAAATGTCTGATTATTCTAAATCACCTGTTCTCAGTTATGCTGTTACAGCAGCAAACAGAGACTAAGACATTGGTACTCCTCCATTGGCCACGGCACCAATCATGCCCAGGAAGCTTTCACTGCTTAGAGTTTCCCTGCCTCACATGAAGAGACTGGAAGCAACAGTGGAGAGGATCATAACTTCTAGGAGGAAAGCTAGGGCTAAAGAACAACAAGAAGGAAAGACACATCAGCCACAAATATTCCTTTAGGTCCCAGAGGAGCTTTCACCTTCATGGTGGAAAATACCTTCATCTGTCAGTCAAGCAAATGAGTCATGCCCATTGCTTGACCAGTATAAAAATGAGGTATATGTAATAAGGCCATAATAATAAGATGAGCTGTAAATGGCTCTAGTCAACAACTTCCATGAATAACCCATTAATATTGTGGACTGCTGGACTGTGAATTTTAGCACCTATAACAATTGAATGACAACGGAATACCCATCTTTGACAGGACTAAACAGAAAAAAGGGGGATACAAAGGAAGACCCATTCTGTGTTTGTATAAGAAGTACAGTTAGGATAACTATGCAATACTTCTGCACAGTTCTATGAGAAGAAAGATTTGCACTAATAGTGTTTGGACAAAATATCCTGTCTGCTTCTTGTACTATGGATAATCACTAGGAAGATGACAATGTAAAAATTGTTAATTATTGAAACTGTACTATAATTTAGCTTTAAAAAAGGATAAGTAAACAGCTACATTCTCTTAATTCATTAATTAGAGGCATCTGCTCTAATAGTGTTTGTAAATAGAATATCATGTATGAACCTTGTACAACAAATAACCACTATGAACACAATATACAATATATTAATTATTTAATCTGTCCTACTAATTTGATTTGAAACTGTCACATTGCTATTTGTTCTTCAATAAAATAAAAAGAAGAAAATATCTTCATCAAAATGTCATGTTTCCAACTTTGAAGTTGTTTCCCCTGCTCCTCCCATTGCTGTTTTGTATTTTTTGTTTATTTGTTTGCGGAACCAGGGACTGAACTCATGTCCTGTGCTTGCCAGGGAAGTGCTTATTCCACTGAGCCATCTTCCCAGCACTTTATTTTTGTTTGTTTGTTTTTGCAAAGACCTTAATTACTATGGAAACTCTGTCAGAGGGAATTCCAACTTTAGCAGATGTTCACACAGCTATTCCTTTTTTTTTTTTTTTTTCCTTGTAGAGCATCCATTGGACAGGAATAAGAAGGAAGATCCTTTCTCTGTCCGTATTTCTAGTATTCCTATCAAAGTAAGAAGAGTCTGGTCTTCCTCGTTTTCCTGATGCATTTCAGTTGTTGAAGGGAGCTCCCCAAGACGTCCTTTCGCACACAGGTTGCCCTCCGCCATGATTCCCGACGCGGGTTCCTTCTCCTTTTTCTCTTCCTTGAATTCCTCCTCTTCGCACTATTTTTTTTCTTTTAATGGATATTTGATTCTTTTTGTTTCTACTTTTTATTTCAATTCACAATCCAAGCTGAAATTTTATGATTAAGCTTTTTGAATTAAATAATGTCTTGAATGATAAAGTATCTATTTAATAAATAAATATTGGTTATTTTTATAAATCATACCACTTTATGTAAATACACACTTACAGAAAAGATTTTCTGTTTTAGAAAACATGTATGGCTCCCTGGGACCCAGAGCTTATGTGAAAGGGAACAGTATCTGTACACAGGTTTCTTTTATAACTCTCTTGAAGTTACCAATCCTGAGACAACAAGAATATTCATGGATTTATTTATTTGTTTATTTATGTACTTTTTCTTTTTATGGAGACAAGATCTTACTATGTAATTTAGGCTGGCCTTGAATTCACTATGTAGCCCATGCTGGACTCAGACATATGGCAATTCTCCTGCTTCAACCTTCTAAATGTTGGGATTACAGGCATGTAGCCCCATGCTAATAGGACAGTTCTTCAAAGTATATATTTGAAAGTCTTCTATGATCAAATTAACTTCTCCTATTACACTTGAATATTCTTCAGTCCATCTTATTTTAGTTTATCACCAAACATGGATATTCTTATATTAATAAGAATATTTTAATACATATACTCTTATCTAATTCCACAAAATTCAGTCCAGAAAATCTTACTCTGTCTTGGCTTGTGGCTTTATGATATTTGGTAATATTCATAAATTAAGGAAATGTCTTCAAATGAAAGGCATACCCCACCAGCTAAAACACTAAGACATCAAAATTTGCAAGTATATCAACTAAAAGTACCAATGAAGGAGAAAAGCTAAGTGTTTTAGTGCAAAGAAATTATGAATGCAAGAGAACAATATTGAGTCAATTACAAGATAAGATTATGGATATCTGTTATATTACCTAATCTAAGGCACTTTTTCATGATAAAATGACTTGATAAGTTAAATTCTCAATGTGAGTAGGACTATAGTTAACCATTCAATTTTATATCTGATACCAGAATTTGATACCCTTTGATACCCAGAATTTTCAGAGACCCCAACTATGTCCTCTGTAATCTGATGATTTCCATATTACCTACTCATTAGGCAGTTTGGTTGGAAAACTTTGTAAAGTTATATGTAATATGCAAAATTCAAGATATAGTATTTGGTAATTTACATGTCCTTTCGCATATGCTAAGATTTTTTTCCAAAATTATTTTCCATCAAATACAAGTAAAATTTAGAGAAGCACTGTAATAAAATACCACTGAAAAGGAAAGCTGGGTCTTTTACTTTAGGGTATCACCAAATTTGGGACCTCAGATTTAATTAATTTTTTCTATATTCTAATATAATGTTAAAAATCACATTAAGTCAAATGATTTCGTTTTGCATTTCTTAGCTTCAAAGAACACTTTGGATACTCATTCAAGAGTTTCCTGAATCTAATTCAAATACTTTTCTTGTTAGAGCATGAAACAAACTAAATCTAACTAATATGTATAAAGTAAAACATGTTCAGATTTTAATACTGACATTGTGTTGACATCTTATATACTTCATACACAGCATTTGATAACCATAGTGAAGTACATAAAGAATATAAAAATTTGGTTGTATAAGAAAATATAGAAAAATGGTACACATTAATACACTATTGATTAATTTATAATACCTTTCATTATGCAATGTATGTTCATTCATGTATGGTGTAAGGTGAATATAGAATAAATGTTTAATCAATGATAAAATACCAAAACATATTGTGTACTCGATGCAAAAATAGACTCTATATCCATATATTTAGGAAAATATTATTCCAAGGGTGTTAATATTTACTGCAAATATTTGTTGCGAATAGAATAGAAATATATTTATGAAAATAATATGAAATAAATTCCATGTATCTGAGCAGTCACTATGTCACCAAAGATTTTCAATTGCTTAGATATTTCTTGGAATGTATTTTCTGAAAGATGCATTGCATCTACTTAGCAATGTCACTCATGCCCCAAAGACATGGAATTTATTATGTAAATAAATGTACCCTAGTCCCCTTGGGCTGTATAAAAGAAAAACTACACTATACAAGATTTAAATGAGGACTGAGGGACAGTTTACATGCAGAGGAGATTGAGAAATGTCTAATGGGAATGGATATATTTGGCTCTTGAGGAGTTATTTATAGATGCAGTTATATAACAAAGACAAAATCCCTACTTTGAAAGGCATTCCTGGTCACAGTTCGCCTTAATCTTAGCTACACTGACCTCTTGTGACCTCTGATTATGGTGTGTGGGTGAACTGATGTTTGGATCCCACACTGGATGTTGTAATGGTACTAGATGTCTTGTTGTGCTTTGCTATTATTTTTAACCCAACTTAGTTTTACATTTGCCCTTGGAATTTAACCCTCAAGAATGTGTTTCTGTATACTATTTTACACAGGTATAGCTAATGAGATTCCATGATTCTATTTTTATTTCGAAGCAAAGTATTTGATCCCTGTCGAAACCCCAACTGCTACATCTCACATCCACTCTGGCATAATTAGTTCCCTTGTAACATAACACATTGATAACATGTACTGATTATAGAGGTGATTTTTAACACCAAGATAAGATAGAATATATACGTATAAAGCATCTCTTACCTTCCTACTCAATGTTCATACTATTTTCAATTCACAAATGAAAAGCAAATCTCTTTTAATAGAAATTCAAAATAATGGGATAAATATTTCTTCTCAAAGACCACTTAGGAGTTAAAATTTTAAGACTTCATTGAATGTGCTCCTTTATTTCAATAAATGTAACACTTTTGTATGTTCTTCCTTATAGAAGTAGCCATTTCTACAGCTCTTGAAATGCTGAAGGTTTTTACAGTAAAGTTAGAGACAAAAATAAAAAAGTATACTTCTGAAGTGCCACCCCGAGAAGCACCAGGGACACTTTCCCAGAAAAACAGCTCTATTTTATGAGAGTTATTTCAGGAAATTTCCAACCTTTTTAAGTGCTTATAAGTTTTTTTTCTAGGAGTGTATGTCAAATACAAAAGGCTTTCATGAAACCTTAATAAATTTTACACAACTGTGCACAGGCCCACATCTGTACCCTCTGAAGTATGACAAGAGAGGCTACACTCAGAAGAAGTGGTAGACACCAGGGTAACTGTCCAAGACAACCAAATAAACAAACAGAAAAACCCTGAAGGAGGAGGATGTGAGTCTAAACCTGTATCACGTATTAGCTAAAATGTCCAATTTTCAAGAGAATTAAGATTCCTGAAAGGAAACTGTAGAATCCATGCACCACTAAAAGCAGTAAAACTTGCTCTGAGCTCTATGGCTTGGATAAAATGTGTACCCAAAGCTTCATGAACTTATAGGTGGTGAGTAGGGTGTTTCACAGGCAGTTGTACCAGGGTGTTGAGTGTGGAAAAAGGTGTGATACCAGCACTGTTCAGGGTACAGAAGCCCCACCCTGTTTGAAGGTGGCACCAATCAATGGGCCTGCATTTGGCATAGCATAAGAGGGAGAGACAGTGAACAAATGTACTGTTGGTGCTCACTGCTTCCCTGCCTCTGGTCCACTACCTCAAGGACTGCTGTTCCTTTTCACTGCCCCTCTGCCAAGACACTGTTCCTCAGAACCAGCCAAATGTGGACTGAAACCTCTATAAAGTATGTGAGTTGAAATAAACACTAGTGCTGGATGCTGTGTATTTTGGTTCAATGACAAAAACAGATTTTGGCACCATAGGAGCAGGACCATTGCCATGACATTACCTGGTCATGTGCTCAGAAGCATTTTCTCTTGGCTTGTACAAAGAGTTTGGAAGTCTTGGAAACTTTCTGAAGAATGGTCTGGGAATACTGTAGACTGAACCTTACAGGAGAGCTGGTCAGAGCTCAGAAGACCACAGTCCCAGTAGAAGTGCTCCCAGTGAAGACCAGGTCCAGCGGGTTTCTGTTGGGAATTTACACCATGTGGAATGGAAATGTTTATCTTGGGGTATTGTGTATGGGGAAAGTGTCAGACCTTGTTTGTGTTTGTTCAGAAGCTTGTAGCTCAGTTTGCCTTAAATCTCAGAGGATGCTTTTGGCTTGGACTTTCAAGCAATGCTAAAACTGTTAGGACATCAGCAACTCTTAGAAGTGGACTAAAGGTCTTTTCCAAAAGAGGGGTACATGTGTGTTTTGGTGTCCAAGAATGAAGTGTTTTGGGGTGTATCTAGACATCCCCACAGAACCTCCTGTGGTCACAGGTGGCTGCATAGGGTGGTTAAAGGCAGGACCACCTTTAAGGGTATAATGAAACCTGGAGATGGACATCACCAATCAGTCGACGTAGAGTCTGGGTGTCATGGAAAGGGACAGAAAGAGAACCTGCTTGCTGTCGCTGCTTGCTGTCTCCTGCCTGCTCTGCCTTGGATCATTCCTCCTCATGATGGCCTCCGCTATGGCTCATGCCTTCGAGCCAGTCTACTTTCCACTGAAACTTCCACAAACTGCACACAGAAGTAAACCTTTCCTCTTTAAAACTAGATGTTGAGTATTTGTATCAGCAATGAAAAACTAAATAAGATAGAAAGGAAGAAAAGCATATCCTATTAACAGGTGTAGAATTCCTAAACTAGCTTGCTTAAAAGGTGAAGTATTATAACCCTGTTTCATTAAAAGAAATATCAAATTTCAGGCCAGCAAGATAGCTCAGTGCTCTAAAGCAACTGCTTAAGCAAGCTTAGGCAAGCACAGGGACCACGGTTCAATCCCTGGCACCACGTGCCACAAAAGCCATGCCCTCAGGGTAGGTTGAACTGGCAAAGAAGAAAGGAAGGAAGGAAGGAAGGAAGGAAGGAAGGAAGGAAGGAAGGAAGGAAGGAAGGAAGGAAAGAAGGAAGGAAGGATCAAATTTCTAGAGTTGTTTTCTTCCTCTTATTCAAAATGAAAATTTCACTATGCAATATCTGTACACACTAAGCATTGTACTAGATACAGACAAGACAAAGACAAAAAGGATGTCTCTCCTGATATAATTAAACAGAGGAATAGCCAAAAAAATCCTACAATGAGTTTGGTAAGTTCTAAAGTTAAGGTATGAAAGGCAGGAGGTGGGTAGAATAATTACAGAATTGAAGGAGGTTTTGAGAAATGGTGATATTTATACTAGCACAAGAATTAATACTTGGATTTGAAGATAAGTTTTAACTGTCAGGGAATACCAGGTTTAAATTATAAAGCAAAAGAAAAAAGAAAGAAAATTCCTTGTATCAGACCCAAATGCGTATTCATTTTCTTTGCATAAATTATAAAATACATACCTAAAACAATTATTCAGTAATTCAAAAACTACATTTTAGGCTTTATTTTGTAGAGTTACAACAATCTCACAAATACTACTGTACAGATTCTGGAATTTTGATTTTCAACTTTCAAAAACGATTCATCTTTTAACTAAATATATTGTTAGCAGGTAAAAATGAACATAAAAAGAATAATACTTCATGTGCTCCATGCAATGCTTCAGGCTCTTTTTTTTTTTTTTTTTTTTTTTTTTTTTTTTTTTTTTTTTTTTTTTTTTTTTTTTTTTTTTTTTTTTTTTTTTTTTTTTTTTTTTTTTTTTTTTTTTTTTTTTTTTTTTTTTTTTTTTTGGCAGAACCAGGGATTGGACTCAGGGCCTTGTGCTTGCTAGGCAAGCACTTATTGTACTGAGCCATCGCCCCGGCCCTCTGTCTAGCTTTTATATTCTCATGTTAGTCTGTCATCTAGCTTATTATTTATTTATTTATCTTTGCTATGCATTGCTCTGTTGATAGAAAGATTAAAAGTCTTTCTATTAGAGACTGATTTTAATAGAAAAAATTAGCAGTCTGATTTTTGTTTGCAAGAGCATGGAGTCCCCTGCATTATTTATTATCCCAATTCATAGAAGTATCAGTTCCTGAATATTTGTCACTTGATTCACTCTTCTTTCTTAAATATTTTTGTCACCTCTTTCTGTCTCTATATCTCACTCTGGAATTTCTCTCATTCTTTTTTCTCTCTCATGTATTATTTGCTCTGAATACTTTAATAATCCCATTGGTAACAAATATATTCACACACTTCAAAGACTCATATAGTGGCTCATACAGAGAAAGACATGTGAAATGAATTAAAATAGTATGTCAAAGTCAGAGTGATCATTTGTAAAAGAAAATCAGAGAGAAACAGGATAAGACTCCCACATCCCATAGTCACATTAGTGTCTGAAAATATGCATGGACTGGGAAATGGTGTAGATATTTAGGGTAAAGCTGTAAAGCAAAGTTTGGATAAGTGCTGAGTATCCATGCAAGACATAGTTGCTCAAAGCCAGATTCTGAGATGAAAATCACTTTATTTATTTTCATTTTACGTATTTGGAACAGGGTCTCACTACACATCTTGCACTCATAGTGATCCTCCTGTTTTCAACGCTGAGATTACAGGTGTGTGCCACCGTGTAGACTCAGTTGTCTAGGGGCCAGTGTGACAGGCAGAACTGTGGATAGAACCCTGGCCCCTTGCTTGCCAAAGCAGATTCTTAGTCCACTGAGCTACTTCACTGGCCCACAAATCATGTTAGAAATCCCTCTAAAGGAAGAGAAAATGGTGGAGAGGGGTACAGTTGAGCTGTTGTGCGGTGCCCATGAAGGTCACTAGCAGTCTAACCCGGAGCTGTCCACCTACAATTATTCCACTGGGACAAGACCACGTGACCACTCATGTGGACATCTCTCATTTCAGGAGGAGGATTGCCTCCTCCCAAAATACAGCAGTTTGGGTAGCACAGTTTCTTTTCACCAAATGAATCTCAATGAAGGCTGAGAGTTGAAGGCAATTTTTCCACAACTCTGTCAGCAACTGGAGGTATAACCACTTTTTTTCTGTAGGAATAGCTGGCAGCATGTCAGCGTCCACTACAGACTGCCCCTTTGGAAGGTCTTCATATATATTGGAGAGAAATATCCAGGGGCCCGGGTATAGTTCTCCAAAGGTAAACTTGGAAATGCCAAGCTAATAGGGCAAATCATAGTCTTTTGTGTCACAGCTTGGAGTTGGCTGGACTTGGCTGCGGTTTCAGCCCTTACCCAGTCCACTTCCTCATCGCTCTCACTCAGAATCCGCATAGCTCTTTGTCAGTTCGTGTGCTTGTGCAGTTCTGCCTCTTGTTCCTCATATATGTAAGCCAAATCTTATCACTCCACACTTTGATAAGAATTGTTGCCCTGTTAATTAACTCAAAATTTGGACAAAGCGGTACCTAGTATCATGGGAAAGGCAATCTGTGAAATTTATCTGTGTCTACAATTTTACAGTTGTATGTATAAATACAAATATTCCACTTCATAATAATAGAGGAAGGACCAGCAATGATGTACAGGACTTCTTGTATACAAGCATCAATAAGTAGGAAATCAATAAGTAATAATCAGTAAGCTTTTGTATTCTCATGTAATCAATAAGCAGAAATTATTATTTATCAGTTTAAAATTTTAATATGTAAATTTTTAGCATATTGAGACAATATTTTAGAATTATAGATTTATTTCAAGTACATTTCATTCATTTTTTAAAGCTAAGCATTAGTTCTCTCTTCTGAAAACAGAACTGATCATATTCTGAAATTTATAGTATAGATTAAATGAGAAATTAATATAAATTGAATAGCAAACTCAATTCATAAGAAGCAACAGTATTAATCATAACAATACCACAAGTATTACTATTAATAGTTTTATATCAATAAATTATTTAAAAATTTTTCTTCATTCACATATGGAGCATGAATTGACTTAAGGAAAATGTCTTTTTTATAAACACATTGATGTAATATATTAGCATGTATTAGGTGGTATGAAGGCAGGGATGGAGTATATCAATATGTTTATACAAGCCTTTCAGGTTCATAGATGTAGTCGTGAGCCATTTATTCAATCTAACACAAACAGTCCGTCTACCTGAAGTGATGCTGGCAACAGATATATTTTTATTTACATAGACTGTAACCTAGAGAGCTTAGAGTACTTTAATAACTTGGGTAGACAATGAAAACATCTTTAAATCTAAGTGACAGGGAAGTATAACAAGCTGAAAATCAACCTAACTCTAGATAAATATTTGAGCTGTGCTCCAATAAATGCCACACTGTCACAGATTTTCTGTTCTGTGGGTAGTAATCTGTAATTGAGGAAGAAAAGTGGTAATTTTTTCCCTGTAACTATTTCCTAGAGCAGGACAAAAGCAGAAGCCCTGCCAGGAAGCCACAAGAGCAAGTGTATAAAAGGCCCTCTGAATAAATCAACATGAAGTTAAATTATTCCACACAGAGTCTACCTTGAAATCACTTATCACCAGTACTACCTACTAGACTGCACTGGAAACATAAAATTCTATGAATTATGAATGACGATATGGTAGCTCTTTCACAAAAAACCCGATTTTTATAGTTGTGGCTTACTTAGGGTATTCAAACAGTTCCTCTACAAACTTGTTCTGGCTTTTGTTATAGAAATGTCTCACTTTGATGTAAAAGTCTGGATGTCAGGGATCATTTCTTTAATCTTTCCTTCCTCCATAAACATTCTAGCACCTGGTAATGGACATTGCATATACTATGATACATTTAAGTATGTTGTTCAACAAGTGATTAAAATTTAACAGTAGTCCAATGGATTCTGGTAACAACAAATAAATTCATTTGGATGAAATACACTATTTAAAGAATTAAAATTTATTACAAACAACACAGAAATCAGCTTCACTAGTGTCTTGCTAAATGAATTTTTTCTACCCTCTTCCACAGCACAAAAGCCTGATACCACATCATTTTCATCCTGTATATTCTAACCATGATTGGCATCCTTTTATACTCAAAAATACCATACTGCCCAATCTTAGTTGAAGAAGTAATGTAGACTTGATGAATTTTCCAACAGAAAAGAGAGACTTTGCCATAGGAGAGAGAGATATATATATTTTATTTCTACTAACATAACTAAGAAGGCTCAACAAATCCATTGAAAGACGCAGACTGGTAGAATGGATTGAGATGAACATCCAACATTGTGCAAGAAACACTTAATTCTACAAGAAATTCATAGACTGAAAGTCAAAGAGTTGGAAACAACAGTCCATCTGAAAGAAACACAAGAAAAAGCAGGAGTAGCTATTCTATTTGCAAGCAAAGTGAATTTCAAGCAAGTCTGATTAAGGGAGACAAAGAAGGTCAATACATTCTTGTAAAAGGAAGAGCCCAAGGGGAATAACAGTCATAAATATATATGCAAAAAATACCACTGCACCAAATTACATAAAATAAATATTAATGGCCATGAAAAAAAATCAAGTTAGCCCTATTATAATTGTACTGGGGAAACTTGCTACTCCACAGTCACAGAAAGATAGGTCAACTAGACAAAAGTCAAAAACAAATATTAGAAGTGAACTAAACTTTCGAAGCAGTGACTTAACAGATCTACTGCAGAGCGCTGCACCCATGAATACACACTCTTCTAAGCTGCACATGGGATGTTCTCCAGCGGACTACACACAGGCCCATAGACCATGCTTAAGTAAGTGCAGAAGAATCAGGATTGTCCTGTGCGTATGATGAGCTCATAGTGCAATAAATTTGAAAATCAATGCTAAAAGAAACCATAATACCCTCATGAACAAAGAGAAATTGAATAGCACCTTCCTGAACAACCAATGGGTCACAGACAAAATTAAAGAAACAACTGGCCAGCTTCTATGATTAAATGATAATTAAAATATAACATACCAGACCTTAAGGGACACAATGAAAACAGTCCTAAGAGGGAAACTCATAGCAGTGAATATCTGTATCATGAAAATAGCAAGGTCAAATAAACAACTTAGTGGTGAACTATAAAATTCTAGAAAAGAAAAAGCAGACTAAGCCAAAAGATAGAACAAGGAAGAAAATTTTAAAGATGAGAGCAGAAATTAATTAATTGGAAATTAAGAAAACAATGAAAAGAATCAATTAATTGAAGAGTTTTGGGTCTTTGAAAGAAATAAAATAGACAAACCCTCAGTCAACTTTATCAAAAGAAGAAAGAAGAATCAAATCTGTGCACGTAATAATGGGAAGGATGAAGATACGATGGACCCTACAAAAGTGCTGAAGATTATCTCTAAGCACTTTGAAAATTTGTTTTCTAAAAGACGGAAAATGCAAAACAGATTAGCAGATTCCTAGAGAAATATGAATTAAAGCTGAATCAAGAAGATACAGAAATCTTAAGTAATCAATATTAATCGATGAAACTGAAGATGTAACTAAAAACTTACGTCAAAGGGAAGTTCAGGGTTGGGGAGATGGCTCAGTAGAGTAAGTGCTTGCCTGGCATGCTCAAGGGCCTGATTCAATCTCTGTTTCCACGAAAAGAAAAGCTAAATCCAGACCCTGATAGACTCAGTGCTGGATTCTACAAAAAATTTAGTGAAAACTCAATATTATTTTTCAAACTCTTTAATGTAACTGAAAGGGAAGCAATACTCCCTAACTCATTTCTGGAAGCAAGTATTACCTTCTTACTACAACCACAGTAAGATCCAACCAAAAAAGATAATTATAGACCAATCTCCCTAATGAACATAGATGTAAAAATCTTCAGTAAGAAACTTCAACCAGAATTTGGCAAATTATCAAGATTACATACCATAACTAAGTGTGATTTATCTCAAGAATGCAGGGGTTCAATATATTCAAATTAATAGATGTAACACACCATATCATCAGAAACAAAGATAAATTTACATGATCATCTCAATAGATATAGAACTTTTGATAAAGTTCAACATTCATTCAGGATAATAACCCTACAGAAAATCAGAATATATGGTCTTTACCACAATCTGATAAAAAAAAAAACTGTAACAACCAACAGCCAACATTATACTAAAGAGACAAAAATTGAAAGCTTTCCCTCTAAAATCAAGAACAAAGATGCCACTATCACAACTCCTATTTAATATAGTTTTGCAAACAGTGTCATCAGCAAATAGATAAGGGTGAGAAATAACAGGAATAGGATAGGAAAGGAAGCAGCTAAGTTATCACTATTCACAGTTGGCATGATACTTTACATAGAAGACCCAAAAAACCATACTCAAAAGATTTCTAGATTTAATAGTTAAATTCAGTAGCATAGCTAGATGCAAAGTCAACACTCAAAAACTAGTAGCACTCCTGCATACAAACTACAAACAAAGAGAAATTAGGGAAATCATACCTTTCACAATAGCATCCAAAAGTTGACATACCTAAGAATCAATCTTATGAAGGATGTAAAGACTTCTGTGTTGAAAACTACAGTGTACTGAGAAAGGAGATTGAAACAGATACGATAAAATTGAAAGATATACCTTGCTGTAGAGTAGGAAGAACCAATGTAGTGAAAATGGCCATACTTTCCAAAACAGTCATACAGATTTATTGCAATTTCCAATGAAAATTACAACAGAGTATCTCACAGAATTTTAAAAAAAAATCCTAAACTTCATTTTTCAACAAAAGAGACCTGAAATAGCAAAGACAATCCTTGGCAACAGAGGAAAGGCAGGGGTATCACAGTCCCTGACCTGATGTTATATTATAAATTTACTGTGATTAAAATAGCATGGTCTGGGGAGGTTGTGATAGGAGGATCAGTATGGGACTGCACTACATAGTGAGACTCTGTAAGAAATAAATGAATAAATAAATGATTTAAAAAAATTAAAACACAACACCAAGATAAAAAAAAACAGATATGAAGATCAATGGAACACATTACAAAATAAACAACTCAAAGAATATTCAGCCACCTTATTTTTGACAAAGTTGTCTATTACATTAACTAGAAGATAGTCTTTTTAATAAATGGTTCTGGAAAAATTCACTCTACACATGCCAAAGCTTTAAACTAGTCCTAGGGGAAAAAGGGAAAAGCAAAAAATTCTCTCTCTCTCTCTCTCTCTCTCTCTGTCTCTCTCTCTCTCTCCTGTGTGTGTAAAAACAGTTACATTACTAATTTCTCTTAGTTCATCGAAAAGATGGCTTTGTGATAACATTTTTGAAGTTAAATGTCAGTATCTTTTACTATGACTAACTCATTTAAAGATAACAATACACAGTGTATTGACCATTGTTACCCTCTCATTACCTTGTACTGAAATTTTGAATTTTTCTCTCTTCAAAACAAACAAGTAAACAAGCAGGAGGGTTTTAGCCCCATAGAAACTGGTGAAGAAACACTAATGTACATTAGGTGGGTTTCAGCCAATTTCATAGGCCCTGTCTGTCTACTAATACTCCGTATGCAGGTTGGACTCTAACCTTCTATAGAAACTGAAAACTCAGGGTGCCTTCCTGGTTATTACATTTAAACAGCACTCACTGAGGACCTTACAAAGGACAGTCCTTGTTTCACAGTGTGTCAAGAGGCTTGGGGGAGTTTACCTGCTGAAGAGGAACAGTACACATTTGTAGTAACAAAACATGTTATCAGAATGAACAGTCTAAGACAAGATCAGGGTCTGGCATTGGTAAGAAGGCCATCAAAAATTTCATCAAATTGAGAAGTATATTAAGACCAGCTTCATCTGTGTCATTTTTCTCCTTCTCCAAGTACACTTTGGCTACCTGCCATTTTCCTAACTCCCATTTTTTCAATCTTTAGCTTAGAAGTCTATTTTTTCTCCCTGATCTCTGAGGCTAACCTAGCTCCCTTCTTGAACCTTTCCACTGTATTTTACCAGATGTTTCCCCCCTCCATCACAGTTTTAATTGTTCAGTTGCTGTCACCCTACAATTGCAAGGTCCTGGAAGATAAACACCAGGTCTTCCTCAATCTCTCCTCAGACCGTGAGTCTGGCAAATTTCCTATTATATCGTAGTCATTCAGAGAAGCAATAAATAAATGTACTCAAGAATATGTTTCCCCATTGTGGCATCAGGAGCATGCTAGATTATTAACTCAGTCTGCCTGGTTCATGCATGATGCTCAGACATCATCAGAGGTCATCTGATATTTGTTTCCACTCCCAGAATGATGACAGAGTGGGTGAAGCAGTTAGTTGTTCCCCTTAAAATAACTTGTTCGTTCCAAAATTTTCAGTTTCACAACATACTGATGCCCATTGAAATCAATGATCTTGGGGGCCAGGGAGATGGCTCAGTGGAATAAGTGCTTCCCTGGCAAGCACACAGGCCTGAGTTCAATCCCCAGTTCTGAAGAAAAAAAAAAAAAAGACAAAAGAAATCAATGATCTCTGGGATAGGGACAACAATCTGTGATGTGGCAAGGATGCCCCCAGTGTGTCCCCTTTGGTGGAAGTCCTGAGCATGCCACACACCAATGAACTGCTAACTGCAAGTGAACATTCATCCCTTGCTAGATATCAGGAACACTGATGTCCTAGGGGAGAGCCCAGGTTAGACAGCATTCAAGAAAAGAGGGCAGGAAGAAATTAATTAGCTATAGGTGCCAGAGACAAAGCAGCAACTTACAGTGAAGTGTGTGAAAATCATGGTAGCAACTTCAGGTGTATGTTTACTAATCACAAAATGTACAGTTATGTAATGTAGGTAAGAACACAAGGAAATGGCTTGAAAATGCAGATAACCACATGATAGCTTCATACTGTCTTTTCATTTATTAAAGGGGTGTCTTTGGTGAGTGAGAGACCCAGGGAGCAAGAGTTACTGCTGCAGCACTGTGGAATTAGACAGAATGCCTGCTGGGCAGGCACTCCTGATGCAACTGAACCCATGGCTGAGTTATGAGTGTTTTTTTGTTTGTTTGGTTTTGGTTTTGTTTTTTTTTTTTTTTTTTTTTTTTGCAAGTTAAGAAGATTCTTTAATTTTTTCTTTTCTTTCTTTTTTGCGAAGTGGGGTAGGTAATCGGAAAGGAACTCAAGACCTCACACTTGCTGGACTGGCGTTGCACCACTGAACCACGTCTTCGGCCCTAGAAAATACTTCAGTTATGGTTCAATCTGCTCAGGGAACTGACTCAGAAAGCCGCAGCCACTCACGTTGCAGACCAGCAGCAGGACTCCTGGAGAAGCCACTTCTGTACCTGTTTTGGTCACACGGCTCCGACGTGGCAAGGTTTCCACCAGTCTCACGGCTTTCTGGTCGTGTGTCAGAGCATTCTGGCTGACACACTTCACGTCCATCTGTGCAGTCACCTCAGCAAGGCTTTCCTGAGCCATCTTTGCTCTCTTCAGCTTTGAACGAGATTCCAAGGACAGGATGGCTAAGCATGAACTTTGTGTTTTCTTTTTAATATTAATTTTACTGAGAAAGAAATAGTCATGAGACTGTTTCAAAACAGGTTAACAGGACAGTTTCAATAAGCAATACATTGCATATTGTAATCTTAGTAGTTATTCATAGTACGAGATGTAGACATGGTATCTTGTCTAAACACTATTAATAGATATCTACATATACAAAATAGTTAGCATAGATATGTAGCTACTTTCAGTTCAGTAAGAGGAAAGATTTGTACTAATGAGTTGCACTGTTTGGGAACCAAATTCCTTGCAGTTGTAAGATAGGACAGAGAGGTATGAATCTAAATCTAAATTTTCTAATTATTATTATATCTGGACTGACAGAGAATCCTGTGCTGTTAAAATTCTATTTGGAAATGAGTAGTTCTAGATAGATGGAAGTTTATAGCAAACAGGTGCTTATTCTTTCCTGAGTTTTTCTCTGGCTGGGTGGGCGTGGGTGGGATCAAGGAAGATGGCGGAGTCGGCCCGGCTGTCTCAGGAGGGTCTCTATTGCTGGGAGGGTATGAGCAGGATCAAGACTTTCCTGAGTTTTTAAATTCAGGCCCTTGCACTTGCCAGGCAGGCGCTTATTCTACTGAGCTATCTCCCCAGCCCCCCTGTAATAGTATATTTGACAAAGTGTATATAAAAATTATTTGGTATGCAATGATTTAGTTGGAATTTTTAATTGTTTCAATCTGAGATGCTGATGTATTTTCTGAGGGGGTAATAGTTAAGGCAGTGAAGCAGACACACAGTGTCTTACCAGGCTTATCTGCCCCTACTGCTCTGTCTGCCTCCTTAAAAGGGAGAGCTGTCCTTGCAGTAGCACGAGCTGCTTAAATTACAAGCAAGAACTCAAAGGAGAGTTCTGCCTGGCTCTTTTCTGTATGTGAGCTATTACGTTACTGTTTTGTCTTCTTATCATGGGCTTTGCTTTCATTCTCTCACAAAAATGTGTTTTATAACCCAGTGAACAAGTTTACCAAGCAGGGTAGCAGAGATATCTGCATCTGTGACTTGTTCTTTTATCACACTTAAAGTTCAATGTCTCATTACCTCGTGTTCTACAGAGAATTGAAGTTGCTGCTTCCATTCTTCCTACACATTGTGAAAAACTTGGAGCTTCATTTGATAAAAAGGGAATTATGTCACTGAACATCAATAATGTCCTAATTTCTGGATAAAAAGAACAATACATACATTAGGGAAATAATAAAGTCTCTATTAAATACTATTCTCGGCCCCAGAGCTATTATTTACCACATTCGGCTTGCTCGACTGTGACCTCCATGACTGTTTTATTGTAGTGAATCTTGGTCACCCATTATGCAAAGCATAATTGCAACTCAGGGAAGTAAAATCATATTAATCAGGGGTAACATTGCTATGGACCTTGACCTGTAGGTATAAATCTAATAAATGTGTAGGGTTTTTTCCATAACATAATGAGTTCTTCCTTATATCATTACTCATGAGACCAATGTGAAATCATAATAAGAATATTTAAGGCAATTAATGAGACAGATAAGGAATTATTCTCTGGTCTTAATTTTCTAATCATTTTAATGCTCTACATTAAAGGTATACATCACGATGCATCCATTAAAGGCTGTCAGTCATATTCCTTTAGAATAATGCAATAAAAGAGGGAAATTAGAGGAAATCAGATAAAATTAAGGAAGGAAATGGTAGGCTAACTATCAGAGAAGCAATATTTAAATGATTAAATGAGATGGGTTGCAAAAGAGTCTATCAAGTGAAGTGGATAAAACTGCCATTTCACTAGCCATAAAAATAGACCACATTAGGAATTCTACCAGAGAAAACTGTTCTTCATTGGCTTGATTAGATAAACACAGATCACCTCGCCATCATTCCGAGCCACCATATCATTCATTTGTTTCTTCTTTTCTGGCAGATTCCATCATTCTTTCAGAGATCCAAATTCAGATCTTGGTGATCCACACTATTACTACTGAAAACCAGTCAATTTACATACTATAAGGACTTAAGTAATGATTTAGGTAGATCCAAAATATAAAAAGAAGTTTTCTTGAGATGATCATGGACTCAAAACCCTCAATAAGCAAACCATCAAATAATCACTAAAGAAGTAAAACATTTGATTTATAAAACCACTTAATCATTTGCAAAAAACTTTAAAAATATTTTGGCCTTACATTTTTATCATTAATTTCTGATGGACCTATACATAATTACTTTCAAATTCAATTTAACTACTAAGGTTTAATAAGAAATAGTTTCCTAAATGTATTATTGAAGAAACAAATGCATAATCATCCAGGAACTGGGTAATGATAAATTCATGGAAGCAGCAGGCTAATACACTGTGGGCATTTAAGGAATCGGGATTTCTTTTCATTGCTTATTCTCTGATGGAACTTGAGGGCTTCATCAAAGGCATATACCTCACCAATCCATCAGAGAGAATACCTAATTATAAATCAATGGGGCACAAAATTCTTTAAAATAATATTTTTAGATAGAGCGCCAAACTCATAAAACACTCAATTATAAATTCTAATCCCAGGTACAAACATGTAGGAGACTCTTCCTGGTCCTGGTCTCAGTCCAAGAAACCAATATTTGTAATCCCAAAGTTACGTTATTGGAATCCCATCAAGTTGATTCTAATCTACCACTTTCCATGCAGCCCACGGCGAAAATGAGGACACTAAATTATATTTTTAATCATCGGGGAGTCAAGGGGCTCTAGGTCCAGCCACACAGATGGCTTCCCGGAACCAAGAGCGTGACCCAGGGCCTCACCCGGTTTTTATTCAGTGGGAGAGTGGCTT
>PVKA01015345.1:0-50281 GCA_004027165.1 Ctenomys sociabilis
AAAAAAAAAAAAAAAAAAAAAAAAAAAAAAAAAAAGAATGGGAAGAAAGGAAAAAAAGAAAGAAAAGAAAACAACCATAGAAAGGAAAATTTTCTGAAAGCAGAATTTACTTCTGCTTGGAATTTACTTCTGTACAAGCAGCAGGGGACCTTATACCCTAAGTGTGTCCTATGCAGCTGGATTTAGCCACATTATTTTAGTACAGCCTTTTTTGTTGTTTATTATTCTTCTTTCAAAATTCCAAGTATGACGGGAAGTTGTCTGATCCAGTGAGCCACCAGCAGCTGGGTGGGCTGGCTGTTTCTTTTATCAAGTCCTTTGTCTACACTAAGCTTGATCTATTAGTCTCTTATGTCAGACTGATTTTAGTTTCAGGGTGTATATCCCTCCTGTTTCTTCCAGTTACCTGTGCTGTAGTTGAATTTCTCTAAATAGCTCTGTATGAAGATCCCCCTCTACTCAGCCATGTTGTCTCTAGGATAATCTTTTAAAAATTATTCCCTTTATTTAACCTTTATTTTCTAAATTTTTTACAATGAACATGAATTCTACAAAAGACCAGATACCTTTGGCAGAGCCCCCTGAGTCATCCTCCAAAGACAATGAGCTTGATCTATTAGTCTCTTATGTCAGACTTTTATGCTTTCTACAAAATCATAAAACTTTAATTTTTTAAGTATATCACAATAAAATATTCTTAATGCAATGTTGTCAAAACACTAACAGATAATTAAATCTATACACAGAAAACTTCAATATTTTAAGGAGAAGAGTCTTGGAATTGATCACAAATATCATAAATGATTCTGTTAAGCATGTTGTATTTCCTATATTTTTCACAATGACCTGGTGCTTGTTGTCCTTCTTTAACCAATTTGCAAAGTAGCCTAAATCAGGCTACTCTGTTTCAAGTCAAATCTCAAACAGTATCTAAGGCAACTGCAGCTCTCATCTTAAGATAGCACATTTAGGAAATTTTTAATTTTTTTTCCTGTAGCCACATTTTTATTTCAAGTCTTCAAGGGTAGGCACCTGTATCTCCATAAATTTCATTTTCATATCTTCCCAGCCACCACTGAATTTCTCCCAGCTAGTGCCCTCTTGTCGAGAAGAGCGACAGTGTTTCCCTGTACCCTGAAACACCGGGGAGATCAGTATCTATCAGTATTTCAGAACTGCCATCTGTCCTCAGCCCAGTGCACTGGCACACCGACCACAAACACTCAGACCTTAAGCCCAGCTCACCCTAGCTCACCCTTCTGGCCATTAGCACACTCGCCCTTGTGTGGTGGCACTAACTCACCAGAGTCCACCCTCCCAGGATTTAGAGCCACCCAGATTGACATGGTTGCTCTTTCCTCAGATTGAGGATTTATTGTTGAACGTATATAGAATCCTCTCTACCTAGAAAGGATGGTCACACCAGGTCATCCTGGAGAGAGCTGAAAGAGCACATTGAGTCCAGGCTGGCAGCTGCCTAGTCCTATTAAGTAGAACTTGTGCTCTGGACCAGATGGCCTTGGCAGAGCTGCCTGAGTTATCCCGGAAAGACAAGCACATTTGGAGGTTGACTTTGACTTTCCACATTAAACTTCTTTCATATTCACGTGTGTATGTGTGTGTGTAAACACAAATGCACACACATCCTCCTGCTTATATGTCATTTAGTTAGCAGTCTATTCTGATGACTCATCCCATTGCCTGCCTAGCCCAGGCTGTGGTGACACTGAGCTGTGTATTGATTGGCCATATCAATGAATGAGTGGATGTAAGCTAAACTCACATTTTCATGAAGTATGAATCTCCTGAGAGGGAGTGCTGCAACTTTGTTGAATTCTGGTGTTTTATACCTATGATGGTGCATGGGGAGTCTTTTGGCAAAGAGAGCAGCCAGCTGTGCCCTAGAGCTCCAGAGTAAATTTGGGGCTTAGGCTGTGCAGATTCCTTAGAGACAGAGTAGGAACAGTAGCCTCAAGGAGCCCAGACTCCAAGCAGATCCCAAGTGGAAGCCTCCCAGAAGGTTCTATGTTCTTTCTCCCCAGCACATATCGTGGGGCAGTGCCGCTGATATCACTTATTTTCAACACTGCTCAGCCACGTAGTGTTTAATTTGAAGAAAAGACTACTTTTTCCATGTTAAAATCAAAAGAAAGAAAAAGAAAGAAAGAAAGAAAGAAAGAAAGAAAGAAAGAAAGGAAGGAAGGAAGGAAGGAAGGAAGGAAGGAAGGAAGGAAGGAAGGAAGGAAGGAAGGAAGGTACTGAAGAAGGAAGAGAGGAAAAGGTTAAAGTGTCACAGAACAGCCAGCTGCTGCTCTGCAGCTCCAGAAGAAGCAAATCTACATTTCCTAATTTGGAGATCCTTTGACTTTTAGGCACAGTTCCTGGGACTGTTCCTGTGTCACCACAAGCTTGTCTGACACTGTTGTCTGCAGTGCCTTGCATGACATGTGCCTCCACGCTCCTCTCTGGGCCCCATCCATGTTCCTCTTGCCCTTGCATCCTTTGAGGGAATATAATACTTTGCCTTGATAGTTACACCCATTGAGTCACACGTGGAGGAGGTATAATGCATATTTTATTGCCAAATACATAGTTATTAACCTAAATGCACCCTATTAACTTCCTTGCTCTGTCTATTTACTTATTGACCATTTTTTATGTTGACCACTATGAAGCACTTCTGAGCAAGACTTAAATTAACCAATTGGCTTTTCATATTTACTTGTGAGCCTGTGGGCCTTGTCTGGAGCTGGGCAGTGGACTTATCGTAAGTGAATCTCTGTGAGTCACTAATGCCTACTGAAGCCTGTAATGGTAGTGAAGCCATAAAACCTCAAAGGATAAAACAAGGTCACAGCTAAGGACACCTGGCTCCAACCTCAACAATATAAGGACTGTTGCCTCAGGCATCTCACTCACTGCTGGGTGGAGACTCCTGGAGCTAACATTAGCTCTCCTAAATTAACATAACGCCTTACTTAGAGAAGTACTAGAGCAGTTCCCACCTTTTTTGAGTATTCTCCTTGTTGTAGGCAGCTGAATTAGACAGAAATATTATAAGCAGTCAGGTAGGGCTAGGCCCTCAAAGAGACTACACAGAGGATAAGATATGTTGCAACTGTGAGAGAGATGGATGCTTCTGCTGTGGGCCAGATCTAAAGACTTAAGATCAAACATATGATTACCTCCCAAAAGATAAGCATCTGGGATTGATCATCACTTTGAAGAATCCAGGAAGTCACTTATCCAACTGCTACTGGCTGGCTACCAGATAAACTCCTGTTCTATATTTGTGCCTACTTGTTTTATGACTTACTTTCCCATTTGGTCCTGAATTTAATAAATTTTACCTGAGCAATTGTGTTTGTAATTTCATTGATTGACCATAGTTTTGTCCCACCTCATGCCCACTTAAGTGAGTACCCATGTTCTCCATCTTAGACCCACTTCACCACATGGTTTTACTCTATAAAAGCCCCTGGAAGAGACAGCTTCCTGGGGACAACCCACTTGGGCTCCCCTTCTGCCATCTTTCAGACATAAGCTTTCTTTCCCCGATAAATATTATGCTTTTACCTCCATTTATTCATAAAATTCATTCTTTGATTTTAGAGAACATGAACTCATCCCAGGTACCTTTCAGGTTGGGAGTTTCATTCCCCTATGTTATCTTCCCTTGTTCTGATAACTAAATGAATATGGGCCACCCAGAGAAGATCTTGGTCTTAGCATCCAGAGAATCTTTAATTCTTTGAGGGTTTTGATCTTCCTGAAGGCCTGAAATCATTCTATTTGTCTCTTTTATTTAGTCTTTGCCATCCACTTGTTTGGGAGATTGCAGACTCAAGCAGTCCACTACTAACTGAGGAATAATATTAACCCAGTAGTGTATAGAGGTATGTCTCAACATATTTATTTAATTCTAAAATCAGCATTAATGTATGCACAAAAGATATTTTCTTTTTTAAAAATGTATTTGGTACAAGGTCTCACTACACAGCTCAGACTCATACTGATCCTCATGTTTTCAGCCTCCCCAGTGCTGGAATTACAGGCATATGCCACCACATCCAGACTCGGTGGCTGCTTAGTCTGCTGAGCTATCTTGCTGGCCCCTTCTTATTTTTTTTCAACTTTTTTATTTATTTACTTATTTGGCACAGGGTCTCCCTAAGCAGCTCAGACTCATGATCAGTGAGACAGGAGTGATCCTGTATGAGCTGGATACACTGAAACTGGTGAGCTTCATATTTCTATGATCTCATCCTTTCCATCATACCATATTACACTAATCAAAGTCCTACCAAAAGCCATTGGCAATTCACAACACATCTTTCCCGTATCTCTGATATGCTCTCCTACTGTTTGTGACTGATGCTTCAAGTTTTCTATATTCTCTGAACTACAGTTTTCATGTGGTAAATAACTTCTTAAATAACTTATTGAGGCTTGTGATACAAGCATGCCCCTTTCAAAATAGGCTGGGGGCTGCTTCCAGATGAATCCTAAGAGTGACAGGTGCTTCTAGTGTGAATCTACTGTTCCTCTTCGATGGAAAAACATACTTCTTGTCTTTATGATCAGTGTGGAGGAATTTTTCTGAAACTGGACTTTAGGGGCACAGAATGCTAGGAAATACCTTGTCAGAGTCCCTGGGACAAGTCAGCCCTCAGAACTGGAGCTAATGTGAGGGACCTGTGGCCTCCAATCTAGTTGTTGACTGAGGATACTATCTGAAGCGAACTAAGACCTGAAGGCGTCTTCTAGGGAGCTTAGCAGGGAACCCTGATGGGAATGGGTACTTCTAAAACCAGAAAACAGAGTTTCTGACTCTCGGTATTAGAGGTAACTGACAGAGGTTGATAGAGGTTGAAATGCAACAAGGAAGACAGAGAAAGGAGGAGAAGTTCTGATGCTGGTGCTACCATGAACCAGTAGGAAAGGAAGCTAAACCATTTCAAAGTGAAATGCTCCTTAATAACTCATAAATGTGCGCTGAGGATGTCAGCCAGCCAGAAAGTTGCCTAAGAGTCTGGATATTTTTTGTTATGGCAGAAATAGCTATACTGCTGATATAATTTTTAAGGTTTTTCATGATATCTTGATACCATTTATATAAGGCTCTAATCTGAGAATCCTGAGTGGGAGGATGGTTTATTCTCCAAGTAGCCAAATGATAACCAACCTAGGATCATAGTTATGGGAAGGTAGCCTGGGACCCCCGAGTTTCTCTAACAGAGAGAGACAAATGCTGAGATGAGAGAAAATCTCTGTCCTTAGACTTTGGAAAATTGGTTGAACTTCAAAATCCCAGTACTGGGCTGGGGAGATGGCTCAGTGGAATAAGCGCTTCCCTGGCAAGCTCAAGGACCTAAGTTCAATCCCTGGTTCTGCCAAAAAAAACAATAACAACAACAAAAAATCCCAGTGCTATTTAACTCCTTGGCAAGATGTGTTTGGTGACTGTAACCTGATCAGGTCTACAAAGGTGTGATTTTAATTCAAATGCAGACACCTACTCTCTCAAAGAGCACTTTCTAAGGGCTGACTGGATAGCTCAGCAGGATCAAAGCACCTGCTTAGGCAGACACTTTGATCCCTAGCCTGCCATGCTGGCCCCACCCCGAGATGGGGCATGGTGGTGGTATACCTATAATCCCAGTGCCTGGGAGGCTGAAAACAGGAGGATCACTATGAGTCCAATCTGTGTGGTGAAAACCTGTAGACCCTGTACTAAATACATTTTTTTAAAAAAAGAAGAGCACTTTCTTTCATGCTTGACTTAATTTCTTCCTTGTCTGGTGCTAATGTAATTGTTTCCATATAAGATCCACAGGGTGAAATTGTAACCACTTCCTTCTACCTGATAAAGAGCACCAGGACCCAGCTCAGCTCTCCTAAAACCTGAGAAACTTCTGCAGATGGATTGAGCTCCAAGACCATCCCAAGCTTCGTGCTGCCCCGCTGTGGTCACTAGCTTCAGGAGAACCATCTCCCACTCCTCAAGGAGAAGGCCTATGAGACTCCCCTCTGTAAAGCAGTTCTTTGTGTTCCAGATCCCATGTCAACAGACTCAACCACAGAGGGGAAGAATGTGACAGAAACGCATCTGGCCTGAACACATGCAGGGTCTTTCTTACTGTTCCCTAACACAACACACTCTAACAATGCATTACACAGCTCTAACATTCCTGTAGGTACCACTGGACATTAAGTAAACTAGATATGACTGAAAGGTCACAGGAAGATGTGTGCAGGCTAAATGCAGGCACTGGAACAGGCTGCATGAAGGCCTTGAGCAGGACGAGCTTGGTATCAGACACCTACTCTCTCAAAAAGCACTTTCTAAAGGCTGACCAGATAGCTCGGACTCAACTCAGTGACTTCCCCGAGGACATCCAAGTTCTCAAGCCTAGCACAGTTTCAGTCTGTGCACCCTCATCTGTTCAAGCCTCCTCAGATGCCTCTGATAATGAGGATTTGTCTGTAATCAAAGCACCTTCTGGAATAAGTTCTTATACAGTTGGTACCTAGTGAGTCCAGTTATCTTGGAACTCAAGGGCAGAACCAGTGCTAAGCTTCCACACCTCAGCACCACATGTGTGCTCCAGAAGGCCTGCACATGTTAAGGGCTCTGTGCCAAGGCTCCTCCCTCCCCATGCATAGTATGGGGTGAGGATGAAGAGCCAGATATGAAATTTACTGGTGTACTGCTTGGCTTGCTCAGTGGCACACCACAAACAAGCTTCTTAGCTGGAATGAGTAGTCCTACTTTGACCAGAGTTCTCTCAAATTTTGTGGGTGACACTATTGCAAAGTGCCAACTAATCCTGACATGTGGGTTTCTAAGAAGCAACTGTCATGTAAGCTATTCTGGGCCCAGTTCTCTGTCTGTGGCAGCCTACTGATTGCCTGACCATAAGACACAGGGACCCTGACACCATGAGGTGTGACAGTTATCTACTAGCAGAGCGACAAGGCTTAAGTGTTGACACATCATATCCTGTGCCTTTTATTTCCAGACCCCTCTGAAATCTTCTCAGTGGGTGGATGAATGAGAGGAAATATGCTTTCCAATCCAAAGGAAGGAAGAGGATTAGGGGGTCCACGTTATCACATCTGGATCAAGACACTGTGGGCGACTCTGTGAGGGAGGTTGCAGGTGAGCGAGCCTTTGGAGCCCTCTGGGCAGCCCCTGGCAGTCTGCAAAAGTGGTAGGGGAAGCTGGCCTGCAAGAGGGAGCAAACCAGACAAGAATGTCCTTATTTGCCAGCAGACCAGGAGCCCTGACAGCTAACGGGGAAGATGGAGGAGGAGCAGGTAGCTTAGAAGGGGAAGGGATGCTGAGGGAGTTGAAATGCAGACATCCTAAGACTTTCGTGGCAAATTTTGAGAGCTTTCAGTGACACAAACAACCCACTCTGGCATGCATGCTATAAGTTCATCACTTCTGTCCTAGGGCACTTTTCCTGATTTTTGGAACTGCCTGGCCTAAGTCCATGGCATGGTGATGATTATTCACCTGTCCCTAAAGAGCTGGACTGCATCCACCAGCCAGCAGTGACAGAGCAAGACACTTGATGTGTAGGCCCTCTGTGGGGAGCCGGCCTGCCTGTGACAGAGACAACACAGAGAGCTCCTGTTTTGGAGCCCAAGCAGCTGCTTCCGGATGTGCTATCCCCTCCTTTCACAACCTTTCAGCGGAAATCCTGGCTCACTCACAGGATGTAAAGTCTTTCCAGCCCAGCAGGTTGGCATCCAGGCCCACGTGGGTGCTGGTGGAGCTTCCTGAGGAACCACCTCCAGGCCTGAGGTCACCTGAGCAGGGACAGCACAGGTGTGAGCTCCAGAGCCTTGTGGGGGCCCTGCCTACTCTGTGTGTGTTAGCTCACCTCTAGGTGAGCTTTGTTTTATTCCCTGACACGGTGTCACTGAGGAAGGAAGGTAGATTCCATGCAATTATGAGTTTGTAGTATATGTGGTGTTTATTTGCATGTGGTAGTGTGCTATGTGTGTAGAGTGAGTGTGGTTACATACACATGCCAGTCTGTCCCAAGTGGAGGAGGCTGAGCATAGTGCCCTGTCCTCCTCCTGCTCCCTAGAGCCCCAGCGCCTCATCTGTCCACAGTTGCACAGCTGTTTCTAAACTGGCTTGTTTCTGAGCACTGCCTTGTTCTCCACTGTGGAGAGTGTAGGACTGAGAGGAGAGACAGGGGTACCAGAAAGGGACTCAGGTTTCAGGAGCAGTTCCTTTCTGCCTGCGTCCCCTGCCTCCAGGCTGGCCAGCAGGTCCTGCCAAGGTCGGTGACTCAGCAGGATGGGCGTCCGCAGCTGCTCGGTAACAGCTCGATGCACTGTCACAGTGCTCCCAGGGCACTGAGCAGCTGATGCGGTCCCCTCCGCTGTGTTGGTCTACGCAGGCTGCCTGCCCAACCAACGTAGCTCGGCTGCTGTTTCCACTCAGCACAGCACAGGGCTGTGTATGGGGTCGTGTAGAAGCACGTGCTTCCTCTTTCATTGACTCAGAACCAAAATGGATCCAACTGGAAAATCCTGACACAGCATTAGATAAAGCCTAATGTTAGCTTGCTAAATGCCCCAAGAGCGTGCCCCTGCACAGGCCCTGGATTTTCCTCCAACTGAGGAGCTCAGCACTGAAGATGGAGCTCAGGGACAGGAAAAAGAGGGAGGAGGCAACAGGAAGTCTGCCAGAATGGTTGCAGGGGGGGCCCATTCCAGGATGTGTGTCCACAGAACAATCCTCCCCAAAACCATAAGCAATAGAGTAGATCTAGAAGCTGAATCGAAAAATGTTCTACTGTATGTCAGCCACCTCTGAAAGAAGTCTCTTTCTCTTCTTTAATGCAAGCACTTCGTGCTGTGCTCCTACAACAGAATGACTAAAAGACAAAAGCTGTTTTCCTGAAGTCCTAGAGGCTAGAGTCTAAGGTCGAAAGCCAGGTCTGGTACCTACTCCTTGCCCTGTCATCTGATGGCAGGACACAGGGCAGAAGCAACAGGCCACACTGATCCTTCATCATGGACACAGCCGCCCCCAAGACAGAGACTACATGGCTCATGAGAGAGCAAAGCCCTTAAGACCAAGTGCATTCAAAGGCCACCTCCTAACATAGCTGCTCTGGAGATTCATTTTCAAATGCAAGAACTTTGGGAATCACAGTCCAATGACAGTGATATGGTCTGCACAGATAGACCCCTCCCCTCCTCATCAGGTAGGTCATGGGACACATCAGAAGCCTGCCTTAAACATGCTATAAATTGGAAGGTATTTTTACTGTAGAAGGATGGTCTTTTTATTTTTTTTACAATCTTGAGAATAACATTATAAACAGAACATCTTTCAGGAAGTGACTAATTAAATTACGGTAAACTTTATATGTAACTAGAAATCTATTGTATAAAGCAAAACACTACACACAAAGTCCCTTGTTGATGGCAAACACTCCAGGTGTAGCCAGTGATCTGCAGATCCAGAGATCCTCCAAGAAGCCACTGGCTGTAAGATGTCACTGAAAAAACTTTGAGAAGACTCTGGCTGCAGACTGAAGGAGCAAAGGAGTAGGGAAAAAATGCAGAGCTCCTCCTCTAGACTCAGCCAATGACCCACACATCTGCTGGGCTCTGCATCTGTTTATACCCAGACCCAGAGGTGGTGAAGAGCCAGAAACAAAGAGCTTGGTGCTGAGCCCCAGGAAGATATGGTCTTTCAAAGAATAAAGGAAGAGATTCCAAGGATCAGGTGGGCAAGATGAAAGGAGAATAAGAAGGTAATGTAACAATATACTTAAAGACTGTTTCTGAATTTTTGTTGCTGCATAACCCTTTTCAAAAAACTCAGGGGCAGATTGGGGAGAGACAGGAAAAAGTATAAAGGATGTAGGTGCTTGGCACAGGTTACCCCTAAGTGGCTGCATGCATTGAGGCTGGGGTGCAACCTTCTACCAAATTTGGTGCCAGGTCAGTACATGGACAAATGGGACTGTTTCTGTTGAGATTTGTAGAAGATAATGTTACAAAGAATGGTGACAGCAGGCCTTTACATTTATATGGTGTTTGCTCTTCTCAAAGTATTTCACAAATACTATTTCATTTGATGCAGCAGCCCAGGGAATTATTAGGCTAATTATCAACTGCCCCCTTCTAACCAGAAGGAAGCCAAGGTTCCACATACTCAAGTAATTTTCCAAAGCCACAGAGTAAGTATGGAGTTTTGTCTTCTGACACTGAGGCTTCAGACCGAGTTAACACTTACTCTTCCTGACTTTCTGAATGCTGAGTTATTGCCTTTAGTTAGAGTTCATTAGCTCTGAAGAAGAGGCTAATGGTGCCTATGAAGTCCTGGGCTTTCACAGGCTTAGCACCGCTGACCTTCTGGCCTGGGTGGTTTTCTCAGCACCAACCTCTTGTCACTAAATCCCAGCAGCACACTCCTAGATCACAGCAGGGAGATGTGCCTCAGTCCCACGTTCCCTGCAGGACAAGTTGTCTTTAGTTAAAAATTGTTGACCCAGTCTGGCCACAGCATTGGGCACACAGGAGAAATCTGGTATATTCCTGATGACAATACTAATTCTGAAACATGGTTAATAGAAACTTCCCAAAAGGTGAAGTGAATAGAGGGCTAAGATCCAGGACTTCAGTCTTGCAACACGGAAAACACAAGTAAGAACCAAGCCAGCCAGAGAAGATGGAGCTGATCAGGGGGTGGGTTTCTAGGGTCCCTTCTGGGAAAAGGAGAGGGACACTGTTCCTTTCCAAATCAGGTGCTTGTGCAGCTGTTCATGTCTGTCCACAGGGGAGCAGCCAACGGGCCGACCACTGCTGCAGTCCGGAGCACCTCATGGACCTGGCGGTCCCAGCCATGGAGGAAGGGCTCACGGAAGGGCAGTGCGGAGGAGCAGCAGGCAGCACCAGGGGCTGGAGTCTATTTCCATCTCTGCTACTAACCGAGTCGTAAGACTTTTGGCAGGTTTCCATCCTTCTGGACTCACAGCCTTCATTCATAAAATGAGATGGTTGGAGTATGCTACCTCTTAGGTGACTTTCAGCTCATTTATTTATGATTTTATGATGCAAGTTCTCAATTTCCTATTTGAAAACCTTAGGATCACATTTCACTTGTGTCACGGGATTCAAACAACCCAGAATCAAGCACAGAAATATTTCTCCAGTAAAGTGTATGGCTGCTCATGGGGAGATAGGTAAAGATTGCTACCAACTCCATCTGTTGAGTTTAGATTTTGTTGCCAATAAGTTTGCCGTGAAAGCCCTTCTGCTTTGCAGACCACCAGGCTTTGAATATGAGGATGTGCAATTTATACATGTCCTTGGTTTCAATTATTGATACGATCCATAAGTATCCTAAGAAACCTAAGATGCTTTTCTAATCCCTCAGAAGGTAGAGTTTCATTAAAAGAAAAAAAAAAAAAAAAAAAGATCTTTCCTTAATATTTGCATTCTTGGCTCCCAAATTTCATTGCTACCATGACAGGCATTCTGTCAAACTTTCATTTTTATTTCACTATTTAATCACTATGTACAAATTAAGAATCACTATGTACATATAAGAAAAGTAAATGAAACACATTTTAATATAAAGCATATAATACATGTCAGAAAATCAAGTTATCAAAATAGCACAACACAACGCAATTTGGTAAGTAAAGCGTCCTTGCAGCCCACATCTTGGTCATGTGAACAGGATCCTGCAGCAAGGGTCATTTTCATGGAAAAGAGAGCTCCTAGCATCTCAGGTTTCCCTGAGTCTCACTCCAGATCTTTTAGCTACAGGCACTAATAATGGTGCTGCCAAATCGGCCCTATCCTGCACTCACTGAGCACACTAATAATACTTTAAACAGAAAAACCCCATTGGGTTGAACTATCCAATGGCTTCACCAAACAGAAAATGCATGCTCACTGTGCTGAAAAGGAAACTGAGGAGGCGAGAGGAGTCTTAAGACCTAAGAGGAGACTAAACCTGCCTCCTGCACTCCCTATGAGAAGCAAGTGTCACACTGTAGCTTTAGATAGTTCAAGCCACAGAGAAAGCAAGAGAAAGATGGTGTGAGCAGCCAAGGAAGGAAAGGGTAAAGGAAGAGTCCATGAAATGGTCTTAGGCATGGGACTATGCAGAAAAATAATATCCAGCAGACCTGCTGTAGGTGTTTTCTCATTCAGTACTCTAACAGTGCTGATGACTGTCACAAATGCCAGTTGCTGTGCTGGAAAATGGGACAACAATGGGTGAGACCCTTGAAGTGTGTGGGTAAGAGAGGTAAGCAGCAGACAATAAGCAATTAAGAAAACCTTTCTATTTTAGATAATGGTAATTGCTGCAACGAAAATCAACCATGAAATCAAATTAACACCCAGCTTGTGCTGGGTACTGTGGGAGGGATCTGCAGGGGTGAGAGTCACACCGTCACCTGAAGAGGAGAGCCAGGGCCTGGGCAGGAAAAGGTGGAGGAAGAAGTAAACAAGGTGGGGCTGGAGTCCCAGCAGTGCCTGGGCTCCAGAGCCTGCTAAGTGCAAGGAGACAGCAATGAAGGCTCAGCAAAGGTGACACTGCTTGTGTCGGCTTTGAAGGAGCAGCCATCTTCTTGGTGGAGAACAGCCTGGGAGCAGCAGGAGACAAGTGAAAGCACCAGTGAGCCACTGATCCAGGCACAGACACCGCAGCAGGATGGGAGCTCTCTCTGGCTGAGACTCCACCTTGAAGGGCTAGTCAAGGCAAGGGCAGGCTTCACCTCTCTGGGCCATCTTGAAGGAAGCCTATGACTATTGTAAGATGTGCATATTATGTTTATAGTTTCAACCTGCCATTTCTGCCTGATTTTTAAAAATACATTCAGTTCTTCCATACATTTATATGCACATGATGGGCAAGGCAATGATCCTGAGAAACAGCAGGTTTTTGAAACTAGCAGTTAATTGGTAGGATTCTCACCCCAACTTACTAAAGATGCTGATACCCGTGAACCAAGCAACTGCACTGAAGATAACAATGTGGAGTAGAAGGTTCACACTTGGAATGTGTCATTCTGGTTTGATAAATACGTACTTCTTGTCATGACATACAAATTATTACCATATTGTTTCTCAAGTAAAAGTTTTTTTTTAATTAATAGTAATAAATGAAAAAAGACACAAGAAGAAAAAGAAAAAAAAGTCATAGGACTGTCCTGCTACAATGCAGTATGTAGTCAGATTTCTAAATTTCTATGTAAAAATATATGTGTTTATTCCTATTTTTAATTATTTTTTCTTCATATTCTTTAAAGACTTAAAGTTTAGCATATCAATACTTGATGGAAAATACCTGTTCTATGTTATGCCTAAGATGATTGATACTTAAGACAGATAGGGTAAGCTGAACTGCATATCTTACAGGGTAATAATAAGCTTCTCTTTTGGAGGGTTAACAACCTAAGTTTGAAGATGAAAAATTAGAGAAAAGGAAGGGCTGCAAGGTCAGCCAAAATTGTGACCCAAGCCTTTCAAGGTCAGTGAAGACTCTGTACTATAACATCATGTAACTCAGTTGTGTCCCAATTTTTCTGTTCTAGATTATGGGGCCACAGAGGAAAGTGATGAATGGTGTATAGTGTGCCTAAGGAGAGTCACATGGGGAGAAAACATTCTCTCAGGCTTTCACAGAGAGCAAATTGGTCAAGCAATGGTTGTGACTCATCCACAAGGCTGATACTGGCAAAGGATCTACAAAGAGCAGTACAGGTTACAGGATAAATCCTGAGAGTACTGACCTTATCAGATACAAAAGTTACATTTCTTCTTATATAGGTCTCACTTTATCTTGGTCTTACTCATCCAGAAAAAAAGTATAAAAATGAGGTATATAAAGTAAAAGATGCAATTGGTGCAAATACATAGGCAAGGTAGAAAAAAAGGAGGGAAGATGCAGATTCCGGATCTAGCAATGGGGTAGCCAGTTAGAAATTCTCAGTGGAAGGGACCTAATAATTGTATTTTGTATAAGCTTTTTAAGTTTATACAGAACACAAATCTGCATCTCCCCTCCTTTTTTTTCTACCTTGCATATGTATTTGCACCAATTGCATCTTTTTCTGTTCCAAAACAGATTTTTCTCACTTACCCTTCAGTGAAAACCTTTTTGCCCCTGCTTTCAAATTCAGTTCTAGGTCCATCTCTGCACAATAAAAATTAATAACTGTGTTCCTAATGTTGCATAAAAACCATTATCAAACCAAATGGAGGACTCTTTGCACTGAGGAATTAGAAGGCAACTTTGATCACACTAGTGGGCTGGGGAGCCCCAAGGTTCAAATCACCATCCCAGAATCAGGTTTGAGTTCAGCTTAAATACTATTTGCAAGTGGGAAGTACAAAGTTGATAGCAGGTTATTACATGATTAGTTACATGTAATACAAGAATTAAGTCATGTGTTGTCAGGCAGGTTTACTTAAAAGTTGTTTATCATTAGATAAGAACACGCTGGGAAGGAGGGGAGGAGGTCCAGGCAGAGCAAGTAGAGTCCTTGAATGGGCAAGTCTGTCCCAGACATGAAGTCCTTGAAGCAAGTGGGAAACAATATGTATTTTTCTAAGGAAAACACAAGCAGGACACAGTCAAGTTGTCCAAGTGCATTATCAGAGGGAGGTAGACAGTCAAGGCTGACTGACTGCAGCTAGCTAAAGCCGGGCAGCATGAGCATAGGGCCATGAACTTGTTTCTAGCGTTTTCTATAATGTGCTTTCGAGTCTGCTGTTCTATATACATCACACTATAAACAAAGCATAAAGAGACAACTAAATGCAGCCATACAAGTGCTGCTGTTCCTGCTCTACTCTCCCCTCCCCAGGACACAGAGTAAGAGGGTTCATGGGGGACTATGAAATCAGAGCAGCCAGAAGGGAGAAAATCCAGCAGGTAGAGTGAAAGAATATCAAAAGCAGATTGTTCTTCATAAAGGACTACTTAGCAGCAACCTGACCACATGTATACCCAGCCTTCACCTGATAGCCTTTCTGAGCACGTGTTCCAGACAAACTAATAAAATCTAATGGTATCTGATGAATAGCTTAAGTGACTTCCAACTCTATAATGCAATTTCAAAACAACATCAGATTGTTTAACTGAGCATAACTGTGAATAGCACTCCGTGCCAGGCAACATAAAAACAGCTACCAAACATGTGGAGAGATGCGCAGTTGTATCAGTCACCAGGGAAATGCAGCAGAGTCCACTACACTCTCCTCACAGGGGCTCGGAGATGATAAACACGCAATTCCAGGTGTTGGGAAGCTTGCATTTGATGATAGTGCCACAAACTGGGGCCACCTCTGCCACTGGAGATAGCTACAAAAGTTCACCTTCTGAATCTTAACAATGTTTTTGACCCAGCCATGGCTCTTTCATAGATTTGTGTACACATGTCCCAAAGTCTGAAAGCTCCTCAAAATGCCCATCGATGGCAGATTGGATAATTAAACGGTGGATGCCATGAAATGGACCATTATTAACACTGAGAATGAAGAAGTGTAAAAATAGAAAAATCTGGCCTGATAGCTCAGCAGACTAAAGTGCCTGCTTAGGCAGAGCACAGCTCCCAGGGTTCGATCCCCCACTTGCCATGCTGGCCCCACCCCTAGGGCATGCTGAGACAATGGTTGAGACTGGGCATGGTGGCACATGCCTGTAATCCGAGCACTTGGGAGGCTGAAAACAAAAGAACCACTATGAGTCTGATTTGTGTAGTGAGACCCTGTAGATCCTGTGCTAAATACAGAAAAAGAAACAAATACATAAAATAAGAAAAATTGGGTAAAAGTAAAGCAGCAGTGTGTGGCACATAAGAAATGCCAAGTAAGTGATCATTACATAATACTTCATGATCCCCATCAGAGAGGCACAAAACCATAAAGAAACCTCTAAAAAATGGCTCATGGTGGAGGCCTAGAGGAGCTGCTTCAGCTCATCAAAAAAAGCAGGGATGAGAATAAAATGGAAAAGGGAGGGCCCCCAGACGTTTCAGATGCTACAAGAGGACGAGGACATGTGTGGTCCCATGTGCCCCATGTGGGTGTGTGCAATCCTATGTGGGTGTGCAAATGGGTGCCTACAGCAAGGTGCTATGGCAGAGCTCAGAAGGCTCATGTGGCCTGCTGCTGGGCCGTGAGCTCTCTAACAAGGGTGGATGGAGGTGGGGAGGGAAAAACACAGCACTCACAAAGTCTGGATTTTACCTAGATCGGGAGAGCCAAAGATGTTCTGCTCGCCCTCTACACACGCAACTCTGGCAGCCAGGAATGAAGCCCCCCACGCAGGGCATGGTGGCTTCAACCTCTGCACAGGGCCTCGTGTGTCCTTGGGTCTCTGCTCCCTTAAGAGAACATTTAAGCAATGAAAGGTTTTCCTAGGTTTCTGTGCATCCAGTGTCTTACCAAGTCAAGACTCCAGATCCACACCAGGCAGCAAGATGGCACCTCCATGGCCAGGAGGCAGCCCTAGCAAAGCTTCCCTGTGGCTGCCTCTGACAGACACAGCACGTGGTACAGGTTTACCTGCAGCAGAGGCATCCCTGGCAGCAGATGTGTGGGTGGGCCGCACTTACAATACATCAGGGCATGTGACTGTGCAACCTTCGCAGGCCTGTCCTCGCCCACCAGGGGGCACCATTTTCTTAGGGACATTCTATCCTTGCAGGAGAAAGTATCTGCTCCCTTCCCCACAGCCAGGGTCTGTCCTGACACCACAGGTAGTTTCTCCGTTAAGTTACTATAGTGGAATTGAGAATCATTTTGAATCTAAGCTGCTATTATGTATGCCTATAACCACTTAGTGTGGGAGGGGCAGGGAGGTAAATGATCTCATCTTTAAATCAGACCTAAACAGAGACCTCTGTGTAAACAAGAGATTCAGGAAAAGTGATTTTGCACATTGCAAAAACTTACAAATGAAAATTTGCATTCCCCCATGATATAACCCCAGAAATTCTTTGCTGAAATCACTCATTATGCTATTAACGTGGTGGCTAAAAGTATAAAATATAAACTAAATCCTTCCTTCAGTTCTCAAGGCCAACTATTTTTAAAGAAATGCTCCATATCTCAAATTCTATTTGTTAGAAAGTAAAACCACTGACCACTTCCACCCCCAAAGTGTCCTGTAATTCAGGCGCAGCTGTTCTCCAGGACATTGTTGCCCTCCCCACTCAGTTCAGGTAGTCGGGGTGCCTGGAGCCCCCCCACAGGTCTTAACCACATCCTTCACCCCCACCCACATCTCTGTACTGTGTGGGGCTGCCCTCTGCAGAGGGAACATTTCACCAGGAAATCCCTTGGAGCAGATCTGGAGAAAATGCCCACCAGGACCAAAGGAATAAAGATGTGTAGAAACTGACCGAGCCCAGAGAGAATTGGGGGTACTGCATTCCAGTCAGTGAAGAGTTAGGGAGTGATGGGGGGCAGTAGGCCAGAGAAGTTCTGAGCCACACATTGGTATTATGCTGTATTATGCTGTGTAGCCTCTGTGGCCTGCAGACGTGGCTATTTCAGCTGTGCACAATGGCACCCGCCCTGCCATCCTACACACTCCAGAAGCTGAGACAGGACAATTGCAGGTTCAAGGCCAGCCTGGGCATAGTGGGACACAGCCAGTCACGCTCAGCTCTGCCTCTGCCTGCTTGGCATCACAGTAGAGCAGCTGAGTGTGGACCACAGGGTCTGAAATGTTCACCGCCTGGCCCTTGGTAAAGAGGCTGCCGGCCTTGCTGAATCCTTATCTTCCAAATGGGGACACAGGTGCAGAAGGTACAAATGACAGCGAACAAGTTTCATGGGCTGGAGCTGGAGTCCTCTTTCTCAGTCATGCTGTTCTGTTATAAAGGAGAACTAACAACCATCATGCCAGAGAGAAGCCCAGATGCATCTGCTTCAGTGAGCATCACTGGAACAGAAAACTACTTGGTCTACTCTTCCTCTCACTGTTGAATGAAAAAATAGTTTTCAGTACTTCTTGTTACTGGCATCTCTGACATAAATAATGCCACCTTTGTCTTCTCTGTCTGACATAAAACACAAAATTATATTTTCTAATTGTTATTAATTGTTCTTCCCTAATTCAAAGACCAATTTTATTTTAAAATCTAAAGAGCTCTATACTCTCTCTCCTACAACAAGTAATATGGGGTGAAAAATTAGTTCTCCAAGCTGAATGTGGGGTGCACATATTATGCCCACTACTCAGGAAGGCTGAAGCAGGAGGATCACAGGTTCAAACCACCATGGGCAACTTAGTGACTCAGCAGGACCCTGTCTCTAAATAATCAGTAATGGGGATTATAGCTCACTGTACAGACCCTGGATTCAATCCCTAGGATGATGGGGGCAGGGAACCCATGGCCAGGGAAGCAATGAAGCTCCTTTGACTTGAGAACCCTGGCTTTGGGTCAGGCTGGCACCCAGGTTGGACACACAACAGGAGATACTGCTTTTTCACCAGCCATTCATAAGGCCTCATGAAACCATGGACACCTGGACTCCACTTTCCCACTAGATGAGGCAAACACAACATATCTATTCCATGTCCAGTTGCTAGATAATCAGTAGTCACAGTTTAGTGGCCTAAACAGCACACACTTGTCAGCTGGGTTCTGTGGGTCAGATTTGGGGAAGCAAATGTCTCCAAAGTCCCTTAGTTAGAAGACTTTATGGCCCCACAGCTACAGGGCTGCCACAGTTTAGGTCTAGACTGTCTCCAAAGGGTGACATTGGTGGAGGCACTGTTTCCATCAGTGGATTCCTCACAGCGAATTCCATAGCTGGTAGTGCTGTGAGGAGGCAGGATCTAGTTGGAGGAGGCCGTCACTAGGGTGGGAGCTGGAAAGGTGCATCCCCCTCCCAGCTCCTCCTCCTCCTCCTCTCTTTGCTTCCTGTCCTCCACGATGTGAGCACCCTTCCTCTGCCCAGGCCTTGCACTTTGTTATTGCTGCACTGAGTCTCCCAACCATGGCCTGACACTGTGCTGAAATAAACTTTTCTTCCTTAAAGTTGTGTCAGGTATTTTGTCGCCGTGATTATAAAAGTGACTAATATAGGGCCTGAGTATCTGGATTGTTCCACATTGTGATCTGGTGTCTGCTCCTAGCTCACAGAGGCTGCTCACATGGCTGTCTCCTTTCTCCCATAATGTTACTCATTACAGGAATGGCATCCCATCAGGTCACCTTTGCCAGGCCCTGTTCTGTTGGCTCCAAGGAAGACACAGGTTCCACCTGGTATTGTCGGGGAGAATATGACCGGGATGGTCCACGACAAGACCACACATGCCAGCAGAGCCACACTTACCACAAAATCCTTCACACAGCCGTTAAAAATAGACACGCTATATAGCATCATGCAAGTAGAGTGGGTGACCCAGGGTCCGGCAAACCCTGGACAATCCCTCACTCTTGTATGGCTCTTTCGTGATGCTTTTAAGCTCCACTGCCAGAAGACTGTCAGCTGCTTCTGATTGAGCACCAGCAGCATCTTTTATCAGCTATTCACAAGATTGTTTCGTACCAGAATTTGCTGACTCCTCGCCTGATTCCCCCACCAGCTGATGCAGGTGCTATCATCAGCACCTTCTCACCACATCCCTTTGGGATGATCTTAGGGAAAAAATTACCTCGGTTCACATTTTTTCTATATTTTTGCACTAAGTGTGAAAGAAATGTAAAGGTCACCAAAATCAAAATGGAGTCACTTGTGTCAAGCCTACTTGAAACAAAAGGTAAAAGCCTGAAGGGTGTGGAGAAAGGGCTACCTGGTAGGAAAGATCACAGAAGAGCTTGCAGAGAGGCAGCCACCACCTTATGCAAAAGGTGCTTCCACAAGAGCACTTACCAACACGTGTCCCCTGCACTGAGGCCACCCTCATCCCTAACCACGGTGGATAAGGATATAGCTTCAAATGTCTGATGTGATCTTCCTTGTTTTTGTCATTAGAAACTTCTCCTTACCTCAGTCTCTCTAAACTCAGCCACAGTTTACCATGGCGTGGGTGCTCCTGCTGTAGAGTCCTACTGGTCCCATCAAACTCCATCGCAAATGAGCAGTGTCATGCCTTAGAGAATCTCTCTGTTTGCTTGTCACCCAAGAGGACATAAGCACATTCTCAACTCCTCCTTCACACATCTGTCACTTCCCCATTGTCACCTTGTCCCTGTACTTCACATGGGTCTCCCATGCCAGACCCTCTGTGGTTTTGGTCACCCTGCCGCAAGCTTGATCAGAACCTCTGAAGACAGTGTTGTCACACAAGCAACTCCCAAGGTCTTCCTTCACCTGGATATGAAGACAACTACTGGCATAGCATCCCTGGCTTGGTCACTTCTGTCATGACTTTTGGCAGCCTTATCCCAGTGTAAAAGGGAACTTCCAAATTTATTGTCCTAAAGCAAAAACAGCCCCAGGTTGTCAGACATGCTGTTGTCATTGCCTGAACCTTTCAGAAGCTGGCAGGAAATGACAGAGTAGGAGAAAACAAGGAGGAGCCAGCTCTAAGAGAGAGTGTGGAGATCCTATAGAGTAGAGCCCTATGGAGGTCCCAGCTGTATGCCAGCCAGGCCCAGAGAGAGCTGAGCTCTCACCCAAGGCCCAGACTGTGAACTGAGAGCCTGAAAGGGAGAATCAAAGAGGGAATCACACTGTGCTTAAATATCACTGTGACCGCACCCAGACTCAGAGGTAGCAGCAGGAATGGTCCAACAGCTGGGCAGGAAGGGGTGACCAAGAGGGAGAAAGGCCACATAATGCTGGTGCCTTCAGCATCAGCCACAGGCAGCTCACAAGAGGTGATGCTGGTGGCAGCCGCTGCGTTGGTGGGCGTGCCTCAGTTTACCACCATTGACTCCTGTAAGTGTGGGACTGAGGTTTGTGGTGAAAGTGCTTTGCCCTGCTAACTCCTGAACTGGGTCACCTTCAGAACATGGGCCGTCTCACTTCTGGGTGGAAACTGAGCCCTACTTTGCGTGATTTTTCTTCTTTCTTTACTTTTCCCACTTTCAAGGCAGTTCCTTAATGTGCTTGGCTTGGTACACACCGCATACCAAAGTGTGCTAACATTTTCTTCCACCTTGTAATAAACATTTTATTGCTTATTCCTTCTGCCCAAATTTCCACTTGGAATGAAATTGATTCCTTCTTCTAGCACAGTAGGACAAAGAAAGGAAGCAGCAGCTCCATCGTCTCTGTTCAATACACACAAATGCCATGGATTCTATGGCTGCTCTTATTTGGAAGAATATTCAAATTTTTGTTTCTTGGTCACTTTTTTGTTATTTCTGATTTTACTTGAATGTGTCCCACAGCATAATTAAACTGTATAATCAGGACAAATAATATATTTTAAAACTAAAACTCTTGTGTTCATTTTGAGAAAGAAGCAAGAAACCAACACATTGATTGGCTCTTATGCCTGGAAGTGGGAGAAGCTTAGGCAAAGGTCTAACCTTCCCAAGAAGGCTGTGAGAGACAGCATTCCTGTTTATTAGATAAGAACTGAGACTTCCAACAATAACTATGCCCACCATTTGCCCATAACATGTCATGCAGGGTCAGAATCAATCCTCAGAAGGATTGTATGTGGTGATGTCATTGTGTCCACCATGGAGGAGAAAGCTGAGAGGCGCAGCAAATTCCCAAAAAGGGTATGGCTGCAATTACTCATTTGCATATGCAAAGTTTTTCTGTACCCACCTCCAGATCTTGGCTCCAACTTCTGTTGGACAGTGTGTTCGTCTTATACCCTGTGATCTTTCTCCTCACGAATTTCTTCAAGTCAGGGCAAATTCAAATGTCCTCCACAGGGCCCACATAGGTGACAAAGAAACAACAATCAGAAACATGGTGGTGTAAGTGCACTTCACTTTACCTGTTTTCATTGCTCTTTTTCTAAACTTTCATGAAATGTCATTTCCTTGTTCCCTGCACCACTTTAGAGAAAGATTTTACTTCTAACCTCTACTCTCACGGGCCTATACCTGAGTTGTGTAGAGAGACCAAGCAGCACAGGAGAAGAAGGTGTCTACTGTAGCTCCATGAGGGCACACACGTGAGACCTGGGTCCAGTATGGCCTCCTGTGTGTGCCTCAGAAAGCACCACTGAAGGACAGCACCACACACTGGCCATGAACAACGCTTCCTCTTCTCGTTTGGACTTTCCCTCCCGACTTCTTATTCTCCACTACGGACCTCAGGGGTGCCCCGTGTCTATGTAGGCCAAGGTCTGCATTCAGAAGCTACTGGGCCTCTTCAGCTATACCTTCATGTGCAGAGTAGACAGAGCTTTACCTTGCCTGTCTGACCCCGCCCACGGAATATCAGTTGCATTGAAGACAAAGATTATTTTACTTTTACTTGTTCCTTTATCTTCAGTGCCTAACATGTAATTGGTGATCATTTTTGAAGGAATAAGTGAGTTAACAGATAAAGAAATCCTTATACCTCCAAAGTGAAAAGCTTCTGCGTATTAACTTTGCCCTTTGCTTTCCACATGCTGATGGTGCACTGTGAGGTAAAACTTTATTTGTTCACTTTATTGTTGTTAAATGTTTATCATTTAAAACCCCTAAGAAGTTTTGAAAGAGAATGAAATTATTTCTTCTTTAAAATTGCCAATGTTGCCCTTAATTATCCTTTGTCTTATAAAGTAAATCTAATACAAACATGATAAAACTAACTTCTTGCTTTTCTGAAGTTTCCCTAACACCTATTCTCAAAGTTGCTTCCATCAATAAAATCCCATCATTCTATCAATCCTCACTTTGTAGAATTTATTTATTTATTTATTTATTTGATTGTTGCAGGGTCTCACTACTCACCTTAGACTTTTAGTGATTCTCTGCTTTCAGCCTCCCCAGCGCTGGGATTACAGGCATGTGCCACCACAACTCAGCTCTGGCCAGCTCAGCCTGCTGTGGGGGTGGGGCCAGCCCAACATGTGGTGCTGGGGATCAAAGAGCAGTCCCTGAGCTTGCCTAAACTTGCCTAAGTAGGTGCGTTAATCTGTTGAGCTATCTCACCAGCCCCACTTTGTACAATTCAATGTGTGACAGTCCTACTCCTTGTTTTACCCTAACTGGGTTAAACACGGAATTCTCAGCACCTCATGGTAGCAAACGAACATATCTGCCATCCAGTAAATCTACAAACATGTGACAAAGAAGCTTCTACAAATACTGAAACCATGCAGGCCTTAGTAGGATGGCAAAGATAAATAGCAATAGATTTCCTATCTCCCAAAGGTTCAACTACATTTTAACATTTACAAGAAAAAGTTAGAAACTTTATATATAAAAGTATGACCTTCCATTTTATCTAGAACATATAAAGCATTAAAATAACTAGGCATCCTATATTCAAAGACCCAGTCCAAAATTGGGCATCTGAGATGAATATACACTTGCCAGATGAAGAAATACAACTGGCAAGTAAATATATAAAAAAATGTTCAACACCATTAATCTTTCAAGAAATGCAAATTAAAACAATATGAGATTTCATCTTGTCCCAGAAAGAATGGCTAACATCAACAAGTCAGCCAATAACAAATGCTGGAGGGGCTGTGAAGCAAAAGGAACCTTTCTTCATTGTTGGTGAGAGTGCAGTCTGGTGCAGCCACCATGGAAATCAGTGTGGAGATTCCTTAAAAAGCGATTGGAGGTCCCATTCAAGCCAGCTGTTCCCCTCCTGGGTATTTTTCCAGAAGAACTGAAAACATTGTACCACAGCAATATATGTGCACCCATGTTTATAGCAGTGCAATTATGGATAAAGAAGATGTGGTACTTTTACACAATGGAGTATTATTCAGATATAAAATAGGATAAATTTGAGGTTTTGGATGGATGGATGCAGCTAGAGGCCATACTGTTAAGTGAAATAAATCAGAACTTCATGTGCAAATATTGTATTATCTCCTTAGTGTGAGAACCTGGAAGAGAAAATAAAATATGAAGAGTACAATAGATACTGAGAAATGGGAATGAGCATGTTCAAAAGGAAAGAATTAGTGAATTGAGAAGGACAGGAGAGGGAGTGGGGGACAAAGATCTACCTATCATGTAAGATGGTTAAGACAACTGTATTGTGGACTTCTACTAATCTGTGGAAAGGAGCAGTTATTGTTTAATTTGTTCTGTCTCCTTTTTTCAATTGTTTGTCCTTTTTCTCTTCTTAACTTCTTAGTATTTCTTTCTTCTTCCAATTTTGCATTCATATATCTGGTAATAGGAACTACTAGTTGGAAGACAACACTATGCATTACAACAAATACTGTAAAATTCATATTATTTTAAGTGAAATCCTGTATCACTTGTAATTGTTCTATTTTAATACTATTTTGTACTTTTAAAACTCTTCTTTAAATTTGAAAATTTTTAAAAATGGCCTGCCAAAGCCTCGGGATATCTTTAAATATTCAGAAGGGTGAATCACAGATTCTAACCCTATTGTATTTCAGTCTCCAGGTGAACCCTGAGAGGACCCTGTCCCTTTGGAAGGATTTTTCTGACTGCTGCTTTCCTTTCCTGTGACTGAAAGGATCAAAAACATGCATTCATAAAATCCTTTGCTCTGAGATTCTATGAATATTATCCATGCAGGCCTAAAGCTGCTTGCGCACTAGCAAAGCAGTCATTAGCATGATATTCCTTTCCATATTATTTTCAATCTTTAAGGAAGTAGCTTTCAAGCAATGATTCAGCCTGGTTTTAGTCTTGAGGGAATCTCAGGCAGTTGCATTAGTCCCACAAGCATCAGGTACACTATTCTTCAACCTGTTTTCTGTGGCTTCTAGTCAGGGGAGAAGAATTTGCCCCATGGGGCCATGAAGAGGGGTAAAGGGTTGCACCTTCCAGCCCTAGAAGGACCTTCTGTCCAAGAAGTCAGTTGAATACCCTCAAGGAAGCAACAGGCCCAGAACTGCAGGTGGGGGTACTGACAAGAATGCCAGAGCACTTTGGAAAAAGCAGCAGCAGTAACTGGTCTACATAGACAAAGAAGGCTCGAGGCACACAGGGGGTGTTTTAAGTTAAATGGAAGGGTGGAGAAGAATAAGAGCTGGGGGTGAAGCCTGCAGCTAGGAGAATCAGGTGGTCCCAGCTGGCCTTCACTCCCGAGCAGCTTCCTGTGGGGGTATGCAAGTCTCCCACCCCTGCCTTTCCTCCTTCAACATTGCATTAGGCTCTGAACACCCACGTCTGACATGTGCTCATTTGAGAACCATCTCAGAACACTACTGCTTTCTCTGCTATGTTTTGAAGGAAATAAATGAGCAAATGTCAGATTCAAATAGATCCCTGAAGAAAGATAATTTTAGTTACTATCTGGAACTGGAAGGCTGTCTGAGCACGTACGAGTACACAGATATCAGTTACCTTTGGAGGCTGCAGAAGAGCAGGTGTCTAAACAAAGCTGCTGCTAGTCAAACTGAATTAAACTGACACTGAACTCCCCATAACCCCCAGGATTAGGAGGCACACAGTGGCCCAATGGTCTTCTCTATGGATGGCTTCTGAGGACACCTGTATTTACCAAACTGTCACAGCCCAGGCTACATCTAACCCTGGCACTTTGTCCCAAAAGGATCACAAAGCTGTAACAGGATAATGCTTGGGCTTGGAACATGGGGACAGTAATGAGGGGATGTCTGGAAAAGGCTGCTCCAGCCTGCTTGTCCCAGGCTCTGGTTACTCTGGGTCTCTCTGGGCCAAGTCGGTGTGTGATTGCCATTTATGTGCTGTTACTGCTTTATCTGTTGAATGTATTTAGTGAGCTCTTACTCTATCCACAGCACAGTGCAACATGCCTAAAAGCACAGTAACACACGATATGGTGGAGGCAAGGTAGCCTCAAGGAGTAAAATCTCCCCCAGTGAAATACATAGAACCCAAGCTTGGCCAGTTTGAGGCTGAGAGCTAAGATGGTGGGGTTGAAGGCATTAATTAATTAATTAATTAATTTTTTGTGGTACTGGGGATTGAACTCAGGACCAGGAGCTTGCCAGGCAAGCACTTTATTGAGCTATCTCCCCAGCTCTGAAGGGATTAGCTTTGAAAGACATTTTCTGAGCTGTCTCCTCATAGATACTTTTTTATTATGTTGTAAAGAACAGATGACATATTCTGGAATGGGCTAGGAGAAAAAACATGGAGAATGTAGCCCAGAATTTTGCTGGAGCTCAAGTCCAGGACTAAAAAATAAATAAATTTAAATAAACACAAAGTTGGACAAAACTAGAAGAGGAGAAAATTGGCAGCTAGGCTAGGACATAAGCGATAAAGAGGCAGTGGATGTTTTGTGTGGAGCCCACAGAGCCCGGGCATTATTGGTGCTCTGCAGAGATGTGAGTGGCAAATAGAACTTCCTTCAAGGCTGTTAGGACCAGAAACAAGCACTGTATCCTTGGAATGTGGGGTGGGGGCCTCTCCAGTGCTGTAAGAAGAGCTGAGCTGAGGGGACACAGTGTAGCCCTCAGCACAGAGTACAGGCTTCCCCCAGGGCTCTCGGACTGCCCCCAAGCACCCACAGGACAGGAGCAGCAATAGCCCTCCCCAGGGAGGGAGGCCCACACTGCTGACCTTCCTCTGTGTCCAACTGGAAACCCAGTCCAGGAAACAAAGACAGCTCCCACTGAGGAGGAGGGGACAGGGAAGACACCGGGGACACATCTGATGCCAAAGGCCTCAATATGGGAATCGCCCCACAGGGGTGCAGGCTGTGGGCTGTGGCTGGAGGTCTCTCCCATCATTCACACTGGTGAACATCAGGGTGACATTTGTTTGTTTGTTTCACTCATTTGTTTGGATGGCTAACCTGAGAGAACCCTAAGATGGGTCAGAATTTTCCCAGCTGGAGTCAAAATGATGTTAAACTCTTCTGAGATCAAGGCGTATAGGCAGCTTCAGCAGAGTGGAGGAAAGGTGTGGCATGAACCAGGGAGGCTGTGTCCTGGCTCTCCCTGGAAGCTCAGGCTTTGCCTCACAGCACAGACGAGCCACATTTACTCTAACCCCGGCTGCCACCCTCTGATCTCCATCTTTACCTGCCCTTAGTATCCTGTGGGTGATGTTTCCCGGCATCCCACTTAGAATGTCCACCTTCCCAAGAGCTAAGACTGTCACTCACAACCTTGGGCAGCTCTGGGAGGTGGCTCCCAGTCACCCCAAGACAGAGGGACCCACACCAGCCTCAGGCTGCACGGCTGACCGGAGAGTAACTGGGTGCAAAGTTACATGGAAGATGCGCTGAAGAGTTGCACATTCCCCTCACGCAAAGCTAAAGCCCTCACATCCTCCCAAATTGTCATTATTCAGTGTTGAACACTTTGAAAACATTTTAATCATTGAATTAAGCACTTAGTCTTACCTAGATTCTAGATAACGTTGAACAGATTAGATGCTAGCACTTGCCTTGCATTTACTGCATCTAAAATACTTTCACAAACAATTCTTGAATTATAAAAAATAGAAATATAACACAGGTTTGACATCCTTACATGGAGTTTCTGTGTACTGAGAGCTGCACTGTGACGTCATGCTGGAGAAACGACATTTCCTAATGACACTGGTTAGCCACAGTGTTCACAGTGGGGCCTCCTGGTGGTTGTGTGTGTGTGTGTGTGTGTGTGTGTTGTGTTTGACTTGGAGCTCCATGCGCAGCGCATACCTGGCAAAATGAGTGGGATTCTTGATTCCTTTCTTGTAAAACTCACCTTCAGTTTGAGGAAGAGGAAAAAACTGTCTGAGAAAGAAATTCTCAACTCCTGCTGTGAAGTTTTAGGTAGTTTCCACAAAGCTTGGGGTTTTCTGTGGCTGCTTCTCTTACCAGGGAAAGGAGGAAATGTATCACAAGGATCTTTTAATCAGACTGAATTTAACCAATGTGTTTGGTCCTACAGCCAAGCATTTGTGACACGCAAACTTTCAGAGAAGCAGAAAACAAATGGAAGCATTCTTCTTTGTACAAATGCAAGATTATTGGCCTTCTTGCCATGAATGGGAAGTGAGGGTTCTGTGTCGCATCGAAGAGTACATGAAGTTCAGCCCCTCTCAGAGCCTCTGACCCACTTTAAGTCAGAGCTCTTCTCCCAGGTCCTCATCTGGCTGTATCTGACCCAGCCCTCCACTTGTCTAAATCTGTCACACACTCAGTGGAAAAGTGCCCTACGTGGCTTCCCATGCTCCAGGGACTGAAAGACTCTGGCAACATAAACTGGTCCAGATCTCCAGAGTCACTGCCAGGAGTTAATTGCTTCCTTCTGTGGCCCGTGTCCGCGAATCGTTCCATTCTATAGATGGTCACACCAAGTCCCCAGGATCAAATTACCCATGCCCTGAATTCCCTTACTGTGCAATGGCAGGGCTCAGTTAGGAAGGTGGGGCCACAAGAAAATTTAGGGAAGCAGACTACAGCCTTGGGCTTGGTTGCAGGGGAAAACTTTTAGTCTGCTAAATATAGAGGCACCATCTGGAGGACTGCCAGCACCACGCCACACGGAGGCCTCTCTTCACATCTCTCTTCACGGCATTGCACAGTGGTCACCTGATTCCCTCTACTTCCTTCCAAACACAAGCAGTTAATGAGTCTAACTGCAAACACTGATCATGCTGCCATAATCAAAAGACAGAGTAAAAAGGGGTCTCAGTGAGTAGGAGGAAGAGGCCAAAGTTCTTCTCAGGTATTTCAGGCAGTGCTGGGGAGTAGTTTTTGCAAGTTGTTCTTTCTTTCTTCATCTTTTAAAAACTCTTATAGACATCCAATTAACTAGTCCTTTACAGCATGTGAGAGAACTGCAAGGCTCTGAGACCCTGAGTCTCTTTCTCATTCCCTAGGCCAGGGTTGGGGCTGCTTGTGCCTCGCACTCAGAGTGGGGGTGTCAGTGGAGGTCACCCTTCCTGCTCACACAGTGGGTCTGGGGTGTGGTCCCCACTGCACTCTGGAGCCCCTGCTATCTTCTGTCGTGGCGCTGAGGTAGAAGAGCCAAAGAGGCAGGAACACAGTGCCAGGTGAAGCCCTGCTGGAATTGGGCCCCACTCTCCACTTTTATTCCCACAAACAAGCCTCAGAAGTAAGAGCACAGCCCCCTCATATGAGGATTGTGGTGATCAGACAGGAATGGTCAAGTGGGGCCTTGGCCCATGGTTACCACTGAGCACCTAAAGAAGCATCTGAAGGAATTTGCTGGTTAGCAGTTACTGCACCTCAAATACTTTTACAAAGTATCCTAAACCATACAGGATTAGACAGAGGGTGTAAATATAGGTTATTCTGTACTTGGCAGTGTTGATCTTATAAATGGCATAGCTGGCATGAAATAACTCACAGAAAATACCTTATAACTACCAGAGATATAGAGAGGGACTTTGTTCTTAATTAACATCTCAAATGTCCTCCAGTTTAATGTCATTTTGTTTTGTTTTTTTTCTGTCAGACTCCAGAGTAGAGTGAAGTGCATCTTGCTCAGCAGAATATGAGTGGATGAAGGCAGAGTCCTTGCTGGAGCCAGCTGTGAGGACCTGGCTGCGGCTCGTGGTCATCATGAGTGGCCTTCATGCTTTCATACACACTTTCTCCTTTGCTCAAAGCCAGGAAATATAGGTGCACCTCTCCTTTCTCCTTCCCAGTGTCTCTTGCTGGGTGAACATGGAACACAAATAGGAGAAAAGCACACAACCCTTTGCAAAGTTTTCATTTGTTCATGTGCAAACTCCTTTGTGGTTTTTTTCCCCTTCAAACCAGGTTTTAAGGTTTTTCTTTCATCTGTCACTTAGGTCTCCAGAGTCTGGACCACAGAACTGAGGGTGTGAATTCTTTTCCCCTGTTGAAGCTCTCTTGTAACGTAGCCAAGGGCTCTGTCAGGAAAAGCTGGGGGGTGGCAGCCTCAGGCCAGCAGGGGTGAAACACTACTGTCACTTGGGGTTGGGGCAGCTGCCCCATAGAGTGTCCTAATGCAGGTTCTTCTTCTTGGGGTACTCAGGGGCCTGGCAAGAAGATGAGGGCACTCACAGGACCAGCCTCAGCTCCTCTCCAGCAGTGAGGTGCACCCAAAAGACTCCAAAATAAACACATCTTATTGTCTAAAATCAACCCTACCCTTCACTCTATAATTGAAAGTTCAAGTCTAGAGTCTAAAGCCTCTGAGAGCATGCATTGGGTCCCTTTACATGGTGTCATGGGCCTCAGGCCACACCACAGAGGAGACGTGGACAGCCTGGGTTCGAAGGACTCAGTGCAGGGCACAGGTTTGTGGTTTGCTACAGCACAGGAATACAGCCTGCAGGCTCCCAACACCAGCTGCCCAGATGCATCTGGGGTTTGCTCATGTTTGTGAAGGTGGAGCCAGGGAAGCAAGAGGAGCTCAGGCTGCTTAAGTGCTAGCTGTCAGTGTTGCAGCCCACTGGCACATTTATCCCTCAGAGACACCATGGTAATCCTGAGGACCCAAGGCCTCACCTCCTACCTCCAAGACCACTCTGACAACCTCCCCACATGAGAAAAATGCACATTAAAGATTAAGATACTCCCAGAGAAGTTCTGGAAATAGAGACAAGATGCATGGGCCCAGAAACTGCAACTCATTCCATTCCTTAATAGATTTAGATGAAAAATCCCCATCACTCATCAGTCTAGATTCACTGTTTTTTTCCTTCAAGTGCAAGGTCCTGAGTTTGATTCCAAGTATAAATCAATCAATCAGTCTAGTACCTCTAGATGCAGGTACAGACACTTCCTTGCCATAGCCAGGTCTGTCCCAAAGTCCCTGAGGAGACAGTAGCCCATAAGGACCCACAGACCTCACCTACATCTTTGTTGCTCTGTTCTCAAGTAGTCTCTGCCTCAGGTCTCTTAGCTCTAATGCCACTGCAGACAGCACCACAGACTGAAACAGCTGTCACCTGTGGATCTGCCTCTGCTTCAGGGTCATCAGTGTCACCCACCTGGCAGGTGAAAACACTCCTTTCAATTTGAAAGGAAGGATCTCCTGTCCCAGAGTAGGGAGAAGCCAATGGTCAGGCAATGCTCTGGGCAGTGTTGAAGAAGTTGAGCTCCAAGGGTCTGTGGTGCAACAGTAACTTTTCTCTAAGCTTTTCATAATGTGAACTTCCTCCTATTCCCAAAGCACTCTGGGAAAGTCTTTGGTAGAGCCAGGGGCTAATTCGTGCAGGTCAGGAGTGCACATCTCAGCAGTGACGTGAATTTCAGTGGTAGCTGGAAGTTGGCAGACAGGAAGCATTGGGTGTGTGCTTCATGATTCAGAGATCTCACTGCATTACCATTACTGGATTTGTCAAAACATATGGAATGGGGACTGGGAATAGCTTTTTTTTTTTTTAAGATACCTTGACAGATGAATTTGATAAATTAATACATTCCAAACATTTTCATAATGTTTTGGCATCATACAAGGTGCATACATGATATTATACTTACAGACATTATTATAGCAGATGTCTCTTATCAGTAAATTAAGAGAGTGTAGCTGTTTGCGTATCTTAATTTTTATACCTGAATTACATCAAAGATTCAATAATTAATACTTTCTACCTTGTTATTTTCCTAGTGGTTGTCCATAGTAATAGAAGCCAACAAAATTTCCTGTCCAACCACCATTAGTGCAAATCTTGCCTCTCATAGAATTATGTAGAAGCACAGCGTTATCTATCCCAACTGTACTGTTCATACACACACATCATGATTCTTCCTTTCTATACTTCTTCCTTTGTCTACACCTGTCAAAGATGGGCACTCTACTGTCATTCAACTAATTTCAGTGCCTGAACTCCATGACACAATCCAACACAGTTCAGCATTCCACAACAATAGTGAGTTATCCGAAGAAGTTGTCGACCATAGCCATTTACAGCTCAACTTATTATTATGGCCCTGTGTTGTATACCTCATTTTTATACTTCTCTGCTGGATGGTTAAGACCTAGATAGAGCAAGGCCTATATATACCAACACATGTTCTTTTTGTTTCTTATAAGGTCAGTGAAGTCCACTCAGGGTTTATCTTGCAAGCCTGTACCTTATCCTATAGATCCTTTGTCTGTGTCATCCATGTTGATGAGTCACGGCCAATGCTTGACCAGTTTGCTGTCTGTGAGAGCCTGAAAGTTTTCTCTTCATGTGACTCTCCCCAGGCACACTATAGAACTTCAATCTCTTTCCTGTGTGGCTCCATAATGTTCAGAAAATTTGGAGCTCAACTGAGTTTCATGATGTTGCAGTACAGGTTCTCCTATGTCCTGAGTCTTTGCTGACCTTGAAAGCTAGGGCCAAAATGTTGGCTGGCCTTGTGGCTCCTCTATTCCTCCAATTTTGATCTGTGAACTTAGGTTGTTAACCATCCAGAAGAAAAGCTGATTAGTATCCTTCAGCATATGCCATTCACTTTGCCTTGTCTGAATCAATTGTTTTTAGTTGTTGTTGTATGTTTCCATTTGTATTTCTACTTTTCACTTCTTATACTAGGGAGACTATATGATATTTACACATGTGTGTCTGGTTTATTTCACTTATGAATATATGATCAAGTGGTATCTACTTCAGTATAAATGCTTCAAGCTTATCATTCTTAATAGCTGAGTAATACTCTACTAGATAGAAATACCACATCTTTTTCAACCATTCCTCATGTTATGAACATCTTGGTTGTTTCCAAGATTTTGCTATCACACATTGTGCTGCTATAAACATAGATACACATATATTACTATGATACAATGTTCTCAGTTCCTCTGGGAAAATTCCCAATAGGGGGAATAGCTGGCTTGAATGGGATTTCTAGTCCTACTCTTCTGCAGAATCTCTACACTGACCTCCACAATAGTTGTACCAGTCTACATTCCCACCAATAGTGGAGAAGTGTTCCCTTTTCCCCACACAACTTCTCCAACATTTGTTGTTGGTTGATTTTCTTATGATAGCCATTCTTTCTGGAGTGAGATGGTATCGCAGTGTTGTTTTTATTTGCATTTCACAAATGGCTAGCGATGTGGAGCATTTTTTCATATATTTATTTGCTTCTTTAATTTTGTCCTCTGAGAAGTGTGTATTCATCTCAGATGCCCATTTCTGAATTGGGTCTTTAAGTTTGAGGGTGCTGTTATATCTTAGGTCTTCATATATTCTAGGCAGCAGACCTTTGTCTGATTGCTTATTAGTTAGGATTTTTTCAAAATTTGTGGGTTGTCTTTTCACTCTGTTGACAATTTCTTTTGACATACAGAAGCTCCTCAAAAAGAGTTGATCCCAGTTGTCGATTCTTTCAAGTGTTTCCAGCCCGAATATATGTTTGTTCATGAACTCTTTGCCTACCCCTATGTCTTCAAGAGTTCCTCCTACTTTCTCTTCCAGGAGATTGAGTGTTTCTGTTTGAATGTTTAAATCTTTAATCCATTTTGAGTTTAACTTAGTGCATGGTGATAGAGCTGGGTCGAGTTTTAGTTTTTGGCATGTAGAAAAGCCAAGTTTTCCAGCACCATTTGTTAAAGAGGCTATCCTTCTTCCAGTAAGTATGATTGGCCCCTTTGTCGAAGATCAGATGGCTGAGTGTGTTCATAGATGCTTCTGCCCCTTCTAATCTATTCCATTGATCCTCAGGTCTACTTCAATGCCAATACCATGTTGATTTTATCACAATGGCTTTGTAGTATAATTTCAAATCAGGAATTGTGATGCCTACTGCCTTGTCTTGATTGGCCAAGATAGCCTTTGCTATTCTAGGTCATTTGTGGTTCCAAATAAATTTTAGGAATGATTTCTCTATGTCTGGGTGGTATGTTGGTGGTAGTTTGATAGGGATTGCATTAAATCTGTACAGCAATTTTAGGAATATGGCCATCTTCACAATGTTGGTTCTTCCTATCCAGGAGAATGGAATATCTTTCCATTTTCTGAAATCCTCTATAATCTGTTTTCTTAGGGTGTTGTAATTTTCCATGAAAAGATCTTTGACTTCTTTGGTTAAGTGAATCCCAAGGTATTTCATTTTACGTGGTGCTATTGTAAAAGGTATTGTTTCTATTGTTTCCCTTTCAGTGTGTTTGTTATCCGCGTAGAGGAATGCTATTGATTTTTTGAGTGTTGGTTTTGTATCCTGCTATGCTACTGAATTTCTGTATCAGTTCTAGTAGTTTCTTGGTGGAATTTTTGGGATCTTCCAAGTAAAGTATCATGTCATCTGCAAATAGTGATAATTTAACTTCTTCTTTACCTATTCTTGTTCCCTTTATTTCTCCTTCCTTTCTAATGGGTGTTGCTAAGGATTCCAAGACTATATTGAATAGGAGGTGTGATAGAGGACATCCTTGTCTTGTACCTGATTTAAGAGTAAAATATTTCAGTTTTTCCCCATTTAGGATTATATGAGCTTTTGGGTCATCATAGATGGCCTTTATCAAGTTAAGACAGAGTCCATCTATTCCAATTTTCTGTAGGACGTTGAACAAGAATGAGTGTTGGACTTTGTCAAAAGCTTTCTCTGCATCAATTGAGATGATATGTGCTTTTTTAGATTTCAGTCTATTAATATAGTGTATTATGTTTATAGATTTTCAAATATTGAACCATCCTTGCATCCCTGGGATGAATCCTACCTAGTCATGTTGTATGATCTTCTTGATGATTTGCTGTATTCCATTTGCCAGGATTTTGTTGAGTATTTTTGCATCTTTGTTCATGAGGGAGATTGGCCTGTAGTTCTCCTTTTTGGTTGTGTCTTTCCCTGGTTTTGGAATCAGTATTATACTTGCCTACAGAAATGATTTTGGGAGGACTGTTTCCTTTTCAATTTCATTGAAGAGTTTGTGGAGTGTGGGGATTATATCTTCTATAAATTTCTTATAGAATTCAGCTGTGAATCCATCAGGACCTGGATTTTTCTTTGTCAGTAGGCTTTTTATTACGTTTCATATTTCGTTGGCTGTTATTCGCTTATTGAGAGTTGTTATATCTTCTTGATTCAGTTTTGGTAATTTGTACCTTTTGAGCAATCTGTTCATTTCTTCTGTGTCTTCTATTCTGAGTGTAAAGATTCTCAAAGTAACTATTGATAATCTTCTGTATTTCCACTGGGTCTGTAGTGATTTCACCCTTTTCATTCCTTATTGCTTGTACTTGAATTTTCTCTTGCCTCTTTTTGATGAGGTTGACTAGAGGATTATCAACTTTATTTAGTTTTTCAAAGAACCAAATTTTTGATTTGTGGATTCTTTGAACTGTTTTCTTCATCTCAATTGAATTAATTTCTGCGCTAATCTTTATGATTTCTTCCCATCTTTGCGCTCTGGGTTTCGTTTGCTCTTATTTTTCTAGTTGTCAGAGGTGCAACATTAGGGTGCTAATTTGTTCCTATTCTGTTTTCCTAATGTGTGAGTTCATAGCTATGATTTTTCCCTCTAGGAACTGCTTTCATCACATCTCATAAATTCCAGTAAGTTGTACTTGAATTTTCATTGAATTGTAGATATTGTTGAATTTCTTGTTGAATTTCTTCTGCAACCCATTGATTGCTGAGTAGGGTGTTGTTTAGTTTACATGAATTTAGTGGGTTTTTCTGGTTTCTTTTGTCATTTATTTCCAGTTTCATTGCACTGTGGTCAGATAATATGCATGGGATAATTTCTATTTTCTTGCATATACTTAGGCATGACCTCTGGACTAGTATGTGATCTATTTTGTAAAATGACCCGTGTGCAGCTGAAAAAAATGTGTATTCAGCTGTAGTTGGGTGGAACACTCTTGTATATGTCCACCAGGTCCATTTGTTCCAAGCTCTGGTTCAGTTTTGCTACTTTCTTGCTAATTTTTTGTCTGGTTGACCTATCTTTTTGAGATAAGGGTGTGTTAAGGTCTCCTGTTAAGATTGTGTTCTTAGACATTAAGTTTTTCATGTCCATTAAGATTTGTCTTATATAGTTGGGTGCTCCTATGTTTGGTGCATAGATATTTATGAGTGTTACTTCTTACTCTTAAATTTTTCCCCTGACCAATATATAGTGGCCTTCTTTGTGTCATTTGATCATTCTTGGTTTGAAGTTGAGACTGTCTGAGAACAGAATTGCTACTCCTGCTTTTTTCTGAGGTGCTGGGCCATGTAATATTGTTTTCCATCCTTTGACTTTGAACCTATGAATGTCCTTTTGAGTTAAGTGTGTTTCTTGTATACAGCATATTGTTGGATTTTGTTTCCTAATCCACTGTACCAGTCTATTTCTTTTAAAAATATGAAACGCTTCACGAATTTGTGTGTCATCCTTGTGCAGGGGCCATGCTAATCTTCTCTGTATCGTTCCAATTTTAGTATCTGTGCTGCCTAAGTGAGCACTGGAATAGTTATTTTTATTTCTAATAATTAAAGAAAGAGATGACCTCAGCAGTTGAAGGAAATCACTTAGGAAGAAATAACTGTGCCCTTCCCTTCCAGGACATAAAAGCTTGCTGGAGAGTGATCAAGGTCCTAGGATTTGCAGCCAGGGACAGCCTTGCCTTCTGTCAGATGCCTAGCATTGAAGCTAGCATCCTCATCCCAAGAGACCCTCCTCCTCACCCCTGGAGTCCATCCCATCCCTTCCACACCCCTGCTCCTGTCAGGCTGACTCTGCTTATGATCCCTGAGTCTGAGTCAAGTTCCAGACCCCCTAGGGTGGGAGACTCTCAGCTAAGAAAAAAATCCCAACCCCTCAAGATCCCAGGGAGCCACCGGCTGCTAGGCCAGAAGGGCCCTGAGCTGTAGCACCACTCTAGGAGGCAGGGGTGCTAGGTCCCAAGAAGAGAGACCCCTGTTGGATCCCTTCTCCCCTGCCCCTGGCCCCATCAGATGAGTGTTGTGTGGTATGGATGAGGCAGCTGGGACTAGCACGTACCTCTGACTGGGTCCCTGGGGCTTGGCTTCTAGGCTCACACCTGGCATCACTTCCTGGAGCACACAGCCATCCTCATGCCAGGGCTTCTGCAGGCTCCTACACAGCCTTCCCAGCCCAGACACACCCAGGCAACCTTCAGATGGATTCCAGGGAAACCCCTTTGGCTCAGGACAGACCACTGTGACACCCAAGGTTCCAACCTTAGCGGCACCCTGGGAAGGCCTGCTCTCATGGTTGACCTTGGTCTCTGCCCTTGGCTCTCCAAGGGTTCCTAACGCTGTTCCTTTCATCCCCTTAAGGAGAGTCCATCCTTTTGCTTCTCCATGACCCTGTCTCTGTCCTGGGAATACTACACTACTCAGCCCTCTTTCAGCTTTCCTGCTCCCATTATAGTGCTTTTCCTGCAAATCTCTTCTACCTCTTAATTCTGCCCTTTTTCTTCCTTCACCTCCCATCTTAATTTGTGGGGAGAAAACTACCTTTGTAATTGCCTTCTGTGTAGAAACCAAAAGCAAAACAAGAAAGCCCTTAAGGATTAAGGGAAACTTCTCTTTAACCATTATTAAAGTATTTAAAATACCAGAGCCTGCTGGGTGTGGTAGCACATGCCTTTAATCTTAGCACTTGGGAGGCTGAAGCAGATTGATTGCTGCAAGTTCAAGACAAACCTGGGCTACAAAGAGAGCTCAAGGCCATCCCAAGCTTCATAGAGAGACCCTGTCTCAAAAAGAGGGGGTGGCAAAAACATAATAATAAAATACCCAAGACTCCATATTCACATGATTGACAGAAAAACCTCAGACTGTGGGCCAGCAAAGAACCCTGGCAAATGGACTTTAAAATTATTTCCATGGTTTGTTCTATAAAGAGGAGCCTAGTCCCAAACTATTTATATAGCAGTCTGAGAGTCCTCTTCCCTACCGTGGGTAAATGCCAGCATTCTGCATCAGTAAGTTTGTTGCCACTTATATTCCATGTTTAGTAAGAACTGAAGTGATGTTAAGATTCATGTTTACTCAGCAGGTGAAGAAAAAAAGCAAGTCCTGAAAATATACTGCATTTGCAGGGACAACAGCTATTCTTTAGGAATAAATAGGAGTTTTAGATTCACGCTGTATTCAGTAATTTAAATCCTTTGAGTTAAGATCTCAAAGAGTGACAGGGAAAGAGGCTGTGTCACGTCAAGATTGGTATGGTGCGCTCTGTGTGTAGGGTGGACCTGACTTGGCCCAGCTCCTTGGTGCATGACCTGGAGGGGACAGGGTTGCTGGTCCCGGGATGGGCAGCCAGGCTGCCCCCTCGTGGCGGCATGCTCACGGGTCGGTCCGCCGGGGCGGAGTCAGAGGATGCTTCTCCGACCCACAGACTAAGGCCAGTGGGTGGCGAGAGAGCGCTTCCTACAGCGTGCTTTCTTTCCTGGCCTTCCGCACAGGTGCAGCAATGCACGCTCGCTGCGGTCTTGGAGTCCTTTAGAGGTGCACAGGCCTGAGTGTGCTCTTGCACACTTCGTCACACGCAGGCTCCAAAGAGACAAAGAACCTAGAGCTGAGCTTCAAATTTGCAAGGAAAACAGATCATGTTGTGATTTTTAAAACAGCAATGAAAATCGTTGCATCTGTAGTCACTAAGGAGATTGGCCTGTAGTTTTCTTTTTCAAATGGGTCTTCCTCTGGTTTGGGGCTCAGAATGATGCTGGCTTCTAAAAATGAATGTGGCTTCAGCCATCCCTTTCAGCTGCTTTGGAGTTTGAGGAGTATCAATGAGGAGTACTAGCCCTGAAAGGTTTTGGAGAATGCAGTGAAGCCATGAGTCCTGGGATGTTTGCAATGGTAGGTTTAAAAAAAAATACTATCTTAATTTCATTGGTTTTCAAAAAAACATTATAAAACATCTCTTTAATGTGTACCTTACTCATTGTGTTGTGCAACTTTTTTTGTCTTTTTGTGTTAGCTTTGGTACTTTGGATAAGAATCTATTTCCTCAAGATTTTCCCAATTGGTTGGAATGCTATTTTCACAGTAGTTTTTAATTGTATCTTTTTTATTTCTGTGGCCTCTGTTGTGATTTCACCTTTTTTATTTTATTTTATTTTTTTTTAGGGTTTTTTTTTTCTATGCATTTGGTACAGGGTCTCATGCATCTCGGACTCATAGTGTCCTCCTATTTTCAGTCTCCCCAGCGCTGGGATTATAGGTGTGTGCCACCATGCCCAGACTTGATTGCTGGCTCAGCTTGCCTGGGGGTGGGGCCAGTGCAACACGTACTTAGTGCTGGGGATAGAATCCCCGTCCCTGCGCTTACCGAAGCAGGTGCTTAGTACACTCAGCTGTCTCATGGGCCCTACCTTTTTCATTTCTAATTATGTTAGTATGGATCTTTCCTCTGTTTGGTAAGTTGGCTAAGGACTTATCTTAACAAAAATATTTTGTTTATTCTTTCAAAGGACCAATTCAATTGGAAGGGCTTTTCAATTGGTTGATTCTTTATAATGTTCTTGGTCTCACTTTCATTAATTTCTGCCCTGATGTTTTTGATGTTTCTCCTTAATTTTTGTTTGCTCTTAAACTGTTATTGTTTCTCAAGAATCGTGGAGTTCTTCACTTGGTTGCTTATTGGAGCTCACTCTATTTTTTTAGCTGCAGTTTTTTGTGTTTGTTTTTTTTTTTTATTGCAACTAACTTCTCTCCATGATAGCTCTCACTTGCATAAGGCAAAGAGCAAATAAGCAGCCAAATAAAGGTGGCTGGGAGGAAACAGGGAGATGGATCTTCTGGGAATGGTAGCGTGAAGGAGGGAGAGGGAAGAAAGCTAAGGGATGAGATGTGTTCTCTGTATGTACAAAATCCCCACAATGAATGCAAATACTATATGCCACAAACATGAACTAGAAACAAGAGTGATGTACTAACAAAAATGGAACAAGAGGCTTTAGAGACAGAGGAAGGGAGGTGGGTGGGGAGTAGATCATTTAAAAAGAACTGATCTGTGTTGTGTACATGGACCTACTCCCTAAGATGCATGTAAACTTCAGGAACTGCACACACATACTACTTTAAAAAAAAAAAAAGAATATTGTTATTAAATTTATCAGCATTCCTTTTTGAAAGACACCACTGAGTTTGCTGACTGTAGTGCCTCTGGAGTCAGGTCAGAAAGCAGCTCACTGGTGCAAGTGCATGGATTCCCTCACCCCAGCTGCAGCAGAAGCCTGGGCAGGTGCTTATTTCCCACCCCATCCACCTGACCTGGCCCCAGAACTGCTGTCAATCCTCTGTGAGATGCCTCTCATTCACCTTTAGCTCTCTCCCCAAAACACCAAAGCAATCTGAAGATTGGCAGAGTTGTCACTCTCCCCCTGCGGCCTGGGGTTGACGCACTCACAGCTGCCCCTACCCTGGTGCTTCCACAACTGGGGCACAAGCAGTTGGCCCATTGATAAAGTGATCCTTACTATCCTTCACTGGTGTCACACTAAGTTCCACAAAGAGGACAAAAGAGGATGTAGCTAAGGCCCATAGAATTCAAAATGTGTGGCCTTGGTTTTCCTTGTTTTAGTGGTTACTTTTGCAAATTTATATACAATAGCAGGTGGGTTCGAGGTTTTACCTTAGTCTGTGCTTTCACAAAGCAGAGATCCATGGCATATGGATCCAGCATTGTCCTTCCACAGAGATGGTGCCTCAACCCACCAACACAAGCAGTGTTTGTCACACTGAGCCTAAATGCACACATTTGTACATTTTTAAGACACAGTCTTTTAAATTGGAAATATAAGGGTATGGCAGAGGAGAGGACAGCACCCCTTTTTTTTATATTACTTTATTTTTTTTATTTTACTTTTGTTTTATTGAAGTACAAATATCAGTGAGACAGTTTTAAGATATCTTGACAAGATGGTTTTCATAAATTAATACATTGAAAACTGTCTTCATAATGTTTTGGTATCATACAAGGTGTATACATGATATTATACTTACAGATATTATTATACCATATGTCTCTTATCAGTAAATTAAGAGACTGTAGCTGTTTGCATATCTTAATTTTTATAGCTGAATTACATCAAAGATTCAATAATTAATACTTTCTACCTTGTTATTTTCCTAGTGGTTGTCCATAGTAATAGAAGCCGACATAATTTCCTGTCCAACCACCATTAGTGCAAATCTTGCCTCTCATAGAATTATGTAAAAGCACAGCATTATCTATCCCAACTGTACTGTCCATACACACACATCATGATTCTTCCATTCTGCACCCCTTCCTTGCTCTACACCTGTCAGAGATGGGCACTTCATTATCATTCAACTAACTTAGGTGCTTGAACTCAATGACACAATCCAACACAGTTCAGCATTCCACAACAATAGTGAGTTATCCGAAGATGTTGTTGACCATAACCATTTACAGCTCAACTTAATATTATGGCCCCTCGATGTATACTTCATTTTTATACTTTTATGCTGGATGGTTAAGACCTAGATAGAGCAAGACTTATATACCAACACATGTATTTTACATTTCTTATGAGGTCAGTGAAATCCCCTCAGGGTTTTTCTTGTAGTCCTGTACCTTACTCTGTAGATCCTTTATCTGTGTCATCCATGTGGATGAGTCACGGCCAATGCTTGACCAGTTTGCTCTTCGTGAGAGCCTGAGAGAAAGTTTTCTCTCCATGTGACTTTCCCCAGGCACACTATAGAACTTCGATCTCTTTCCTCTGTGGCTCCATAATCTCCTTAGCTTTGAACAGCACCCCTTAACCCATTTGCATTACCTGCTAGTGAAGCACACTGCAGTTCTGGAAATCAGGCCCATGCCACACCCCCACACTCTTGCTTCACAGGACTGGAATTCTGTATAAATGCTGCTGCATCTGAAGCACATTGCTCCACTTTTGTGAGCTCTTTTGCTAAAAACAAATGGTCTTGGCTTCAACAAAAAGCAAAATGTTTTGCATGTGTGGGGGAGATCTTCAAAACAGTCCCATTAGCTCCAATTAAAAAGAATGAAAAGTACATTAGGATAACTTTCCTCCAAGTGAAAGCAGGTATTTCTCCCCCAGTGACACACAAAGATCAGTAGAAAGAGTTTACCTAGCAGGAACTGAAAAGCAATGAGACAGAGATGTCCTGTTTGCATGAGCCTAAAATCCAGTGGTTCCAATTGTTGACGAAAGACACACTTCCCAGCAGGGACTCTACACAGCCTAGAGACTTGATGTCTGTGCTCCCAGAATTGGCATGTGGAAACCCAGTCCCCAGCATGGTGGAGGTGATGAGCTCACTAGGGACAGAACCTCCTGAGTGGGACTCATGCCCTTCTCGATGGCCCCAGAAAAGCCCAGTGGGAAGATACATCTGTGGACTGGGAAGCAGGCCACTCCACACGTAAGTCTGTTGCAGGGCTGAGAGCTTGCAGATTCAGCTTCCAGAACTGTGAAAATCAATTTCTCCTGTCCACAAACCACCTAGGCTGTCATATTCTGGTATAGCAGCACTGAAATAGACTGAAGTGTTCCCTCTCTCAGACCACCCGCTGCTTCTATACTCCTGTCCTCTTCAGTGTGTCTCAGTGGTAAATAGCACCTTCTACCCACAGTTAAAAAATAAATTGCCTATTCCACACCTCCTGACTATAAAAATGATATTTTATAATCTAGAGGGTAAAGAAACAATATAAAGAAGCACTGACAGAATTCTCCATAATTCCCTGTTAAGATCTACTTCCAGGGTAGTTAATGCTGTCCACATTTTCTTCTACATTTCTCCTTCATGTGATTGAGATAATTTCTGCTTATACTAAAGATCTATAATTAATCCCATCTTAAAGATGGGCCTTTAAAAGGCCACATAGTAGTTCACCCAATGGCATCACCATAACTTTATATTTTTCAGAATTAAGTTTTACTTCACATTGATAAAAATCATGAAAAACATTTACACTGTTCTACATTACAGCACAACATTTCAGTGGAATACTTCTTTTTTTTTGGGGGGGGGGAGATCAGGGTATTGAACTCAGGCCCTTGTGCTTCCCAGGGAAGCACTTATTCCACTGAGCCATCTCCCCAGCCCCAATAATTCTAGCTATAAATGACATCTTACTGATTTGTATAACTGAACTAACTACAGTTTTCCAAGATAATGCAGAATAACTTAGTAAGTGATTATTTAAAAATTTTAAATAAAGAAATAAACAAATGGCTTCATTATAAACATCCTATGTAGTCTATTACTAGATTAGTTTTGTGATCAATTAGCACCATAAAGATGCATTCCTGAGGCCTGAGATATAGGTCAGTAGAATAAGCGCCTGCCTAGCAAGCACAGGTCCCGAGTTCAATCCCCTGGTACCACATTAAAAAAAAAAAATGCATTCCTAACATTGTTTGGTAGGGTGCATGTGCTCAGGACTCAGTGGAAGAGAGGACGCTATCTCTAAACTCTGCTGTAACAACTGGGAGTGGCTTGAGTGGCTAGTGGCCAGAACCATCTGCCCAGTGCAGTCCCCAGCTAGGAGATCTGAGAAGGGTTCATAGGAAACTTGAAGGCCACACTCAGGAATGTTCCACAAGACCTGAGCTTCTCCCATCATGCAAGGTTCCAGAAGGGAACTCCAGGGGATCCCAGAAAGGGGTGATCCTGACTAAGCCCTGATCCATTACACACCAAGTGTAATGGGCTCCCCACACTTGCAGGGGAGCTGTGGACACCAGGACTGTTACAGAAATCTAGCCCCCTCTTTGTGTGAAGTACACAACACACAGAGCAGAACAGAGCATTGCCATGCTCCCATGCAGACTCACAGATAGAGACATCTGATACAAATTACTGCAAAATATGGCCAGGCAGATAGCTCAGCAGACTAAAGAGCCTGCTTAGGCAGGTGCAGGGACTGGAGCTGGATCCCCAGCATGCACCACCCTGCCCCCAGGGTGCTGAGATGGCAACTAAGACTGGGCGTGGTGGTGTACACCTGTAATCCCAGTGCTTGGGAGGCTAAACACAAGAGGATCACTATACATCTGAGCTGTGTAGTGAGACCTTGTAGACCCTGTACTAAATACATTAAAAATAATAATAATAATAAATACAAATTACCAGAAAATAGACAGACATTCTGTAAAATCTGAAGTAGAGCTAAACAGAAACAGTATTCAAAATATATGCACAGAAATAAGTGCAGGGGGTGGGTGATGGAAATTGAGTCATGTTCTCTGGTCTAACAAAGTCCCATCCTGAAGAATACATCAAGGAAATGGTGTTTTCTGGCAGTTCAGTGCAACGATATTATAATCAAGATAGGCAATGTACATTACAGCAGGTGAGATCGTAGCAAAACAAAGTCTAGTGCAAGGCATGGAAGAAAATACATCTCAAAGGAGACAAACTTTTTCACTGAGTCATGAAAATGGAAGCTGTTATCCTCAAGAGCACAAGGAATGCACCTGAGAGTGCACTCACTTTTCACCAAGCCAAATTCAGTCTACTCTTAATTCTCTTCACCTTGAGGAAGAAGCAAGATAACAGCATGGACCCATCTGGAAAGTGGCCTCACACTGTTCTGGACCTAGAGAATCACTGTGCAGCACGAAGACCTCAGCCTTGAGCTTCCTACCCAGTTTCTTACCCTGATAGATTCACTCCTCCTTTTGCAAAGGATTTTAAAAGTGTCTCTGATATTGGGATTTAGACATAGGCTCTCATGGCTGATGGTCTGAGGAATTCACCAGCAATTTCTCCTTAAAATCACTACTGAAAGAAAATATGTTGGGAAGGAGTCTGATATGACTCTCATGTCCTAGTCACTTTCCTTTTTTTCTGGGACAAAATACCCAACTCCTACAACTTAAAAGAGGAAAGACTTGTTTGGATTATGGTTCAGAAGTCCATGTTCAACAAAGTCAAACACAGATATGGCAGTGCAGAAACAGGGAGGAAGATGCACCCTTCCAGGTCACACCCCCAGTAGCTATCTTTTCTTACCAACTCCTACAGCAAAGCAGTGTCAGACCCCTGGTCCAGTCCTCTTCCAACAGCCCTGCCTATTTACAAACAAGGTTTTGGGAAACATTCTTGATCTAACCCATAACAACACACAACTCCACAATGAGACCCAGGGGCAAGTCTAAAGAGAATGCAAGGAATTCCCACACAGTCTCACCTCAGTAGTGTGTTCATCCAGTCTGCATGTGCCTGTAACTCAGTAACTTCAGAAGGTGAGTCATCTCTAACCCATGAAGCTCCAAACTAATCAAGTTCGCACTCAATGCCCTCAGAGTGAATGAGCACAGAGGCCTGGAGAGAAATAAGAACAGGATACAAATAACTATCCCCAGAAAGGTACTTGGACATACACATAGACTGAGAATTGGCCACAGAAGTTCGGTGCCAATCTGTGGTGGTGAGAATGGAGAACAAGGTGGTCGTGCAGTTCAGTATGGAGCAGTGAAGAGGACCACATGCCAGAGAATGAGGGCATGTCAGTATCCCACAGGATACTACCTTAACTTCTTAAAGGCATATATGACAACCCAAAAGCTAATATAATCCTAAATGGGGAAAAACTGAAATCTTTTACTCTTAAATCAGGTACAAGACAAGGATGTCCTCTATCACTCCTCCTATTGAATATAGTCTTGGAATCATTAGCAACACACATTAGAAAGAGGGATAAATAAAGGGAATAAGAATAGGTAAAGAAGAAGCTAAATTATCACTATTTGCAGATGACATGATACTTTACTTGGAAGACCTCAAAAATTCCACCAAAAAACTAGAACTGATATGGAAATTCAGTAGCATAGCAGGATACAAAATCAGTACTCAAAAGTCAATAGCACTCCTCTACACAGATAACAAGCACATTGAAAGGGAAACAATACCTTTTACAATAGGAAGAACCAACATCGTGATGATGGCCATATTCCCAAAATTGCTGTACAGATTTAATGCAATCCCTATCAAACTGTCACCAACATACCTCCCAGACATAGAGAAATCATTCCTAAAACTTATTTGGAACCACAAACGACCTAGAATAGCAAAGGCAATCTTGGCCAATCAAGACAAGGCAGGAGGCATCACAATTCCTGACTTGAAATTATACTACAAAGCTACTGTGATAAAATCAACATGGTATTGGCAACAAAATAGACCTGAGGATCAATGGAATAGATTAGAAGCTGTAGAAGCATCTATGAACACACTCAGCCATCTGATCTTCGACAAAGGGGCCAATCATACTTACTGGAAGAAGGATAGCCTCTTTAACAAATGGTGCTGGAAAACTTGGCTTTCTACATGCCGAAAACTAAAACTCGACCCAGCTCTATCACCACACACTAAGTTAAAGTCAAAATGGATTAAAGATCTAAACATTAAAACAGAAACAATCTCCTGGAAGAGAAAGTAGAAGGAACTCTTGAAGACATTGGGGTAAAGAGTTCATGAACAAACAAATATTCACATGGGAAACACTTGAAAGAATCGACAACTGGGATTAACTCTTCTTGAGGAGCTTCTGCACTTCAATAGAAATTGTCAACAGAGTGAAAAAACCCACAAATTTTGAAAAAATCCTAACTAATAAGCAATCAGACAAAGGTCTGCTGCCTCAAATATATAAAGACCTAAGATATAACAGCACCCTCAAACTTAAAGACCCAATTCAGAAATGGGCATCTGAGATGAATACACACTTCTCAGAGGACGAAATTAAAGAAGCAAATAAATATATGAAAAAATGCTCCACATCACTAGCCATTTGTGAAATGTAAACAAAAACAACGCTGAGATACCATCTCACTCCAGAAAGAATGGCTATCGTAAGGAAATCAAGCAACAACAAATTTTGGAGAAGTTTTGTGGGGAAAAGGGAACACTTCTCCACTATTGGTGGGAATGCAGACTGGTACAACTATTGTGGAGGTCAGTGTGGAGATTCCTCAAAAAAGTAGGACTAGAAATCCCATTCAAGCTGGCTATTCCCCATATTGGGAATTTTCCCAGAGAAACTGAAAACATTATATCATAGTGATATATGTGTACCCATGTTTATAGCAGCACAATTTGTGATAGCAAAATCTTGGAAACAACCAAGATGTTCATAACGTGAGGAATGGTTGAAAAAGATGTGGTATTTCTATCTAATGGAGTATTCCTCAGCTATTAAGAATGATAAGCTTGAAGCATTTATATTGAAGTGGATGCCACTTGAACATATACTCATAAGTGAAATAAACCAGACACACATGTGTAAATATCATATAGTCTCCCTAGTATAAGAAGCAAAAAGAAGAAATACAAATAGAAATGTACAACAACTAAAAACAATTGAGTCAGATAGGGCAAAGTGAATGGCATATGCTGCAGGATATTAATCAGCTTTTCTTCTAGATGGTTAACAACCTAAGTTCACAGATTAAAATTGGAAAAATAGAAGAGCTGCAGGGCCAGCCAACATTTTGGCCCTAGCCTTTCAAGGTGAGCGAAAACTCAGGACATAGGAGAACCTGTACTGCAACATCATGAAACTCAGTGGAGCTCCAAATTTTCTGAACAAGGAGATTATGGAGCCACACAGGAAAGAGATTGATGTTCTATAGTGTGCCTGGGGAGAGTCACATGGAGAGAAAACTTTCAGGCTCTCACAGAGAGCAAACTGGTCAAGCATTGGCCGTGGCTCATCAACATGGATGACACAGACAAAGGATCTACAGAGTAAGGTACAGGATTACAAGATAAACCCTGAGGGGACTTCACTGACCTCATCAGAAACAAAAACTACCTATGTTGGTATATAGACCTTGCTCTATCTAGGTCTTAACCGTCCAGCAGAAAAATATAAAAATGAGGTATCCAATGTGAGGCCATAATAATAAGTTGAGCTGTAAATGGCTACAGTCAACAACTTCTTCAGATAACTCACTATTGTTGTGGAATGCTGGACTGCGTTGGATTGTGTAGCTGAGTGCAGGCACTTAAATTGTTTGAATGGCAATGGAGTGCCCATCTTTGACAGGTGTAGACAAAGGAAGGGGTATAGAAAGGAAGTATCATGACCTGTGTGTATGGACAGGACAGGTTGGATAGATAACACTGTGCTTCTACATAATTCTATAAGAGGCAAGATTTGCACTAATGGTGGTTGGAGAGGATATTATGTTGGCTTCTAGTACTATGGACAACCACTAGGAAAATAACAAGGTAGAAAGTATTAATTATTGAATCTTTGATATAATTCAGGTATAAAAAATAAGATATGTAAACAGCTATACTCTCTTAATTTACTGATAAGAGAGATATGCTATAATAATGTCTGTAATTATAATATCATGTATGCACCTTGCATGATACCAAAAGATTATGAAAACAGTTTGCAATGTATTAATTTATCTAATCCATCTTGTCAAGGTGTCTTAAAACTGTCTCATTGATATTTGTACTTCAATAAAATAAAAAAGAAATAAAATAAAAAAGAAATCAACCAATGATAAATACTGGAGAGACTGTGGGGAAAAAAGAAACCCGTTCCACTCTTGGTTGGAAAGTAGTGCGGAGCTTCCTCACAAAATGAGTCTAACAGTTCTATTTGGCTGATCTATTCTCATTTTGGGCATCTTCCTGAAAGTGTTAAAAGCATCATATTGGGGACTGGGGAGATAGGTCAGAAGAATAAACGCTTGCCTGGCAAGTGCAAGGGCCTGAGTTCAATCCCCAGTTCCACAAAAAAAAAAAAAAAAAAAGGTTTATGAGTACTAAGTCCCTGCATGAATATAACCACTGTGTACTGCGCATGTGCACCAAACCAAAGCATCATACCACAGTGACACACACATCCATGTTTATAGAGCACAATTTGTAATAGCTCAATCTTGAAAAGGCTCACACATATATCAACATGATAAAGAAAATAGGCTTCTGTACACAATGGAGCACTCTTATGTCATAAATAAGGATAAACATGAAACATTTTTAGGTAAATGGGTGCATCTTGGGACGATAATTTTAAGTGAAATAAGACTAAATATTGCATTGTTTCTCTTGTGTGAGAAATTCAAAGGGTTAATAAGGAGCGAACTGGAGGATAGATGTTGGGAAGTAGAAAAGACAGGTTCACGTCAAGGGGAGAGAAGGGAAGGAAGGGAACAGATTTATTTAAAGAAATCATTAAAGGAAAAGAATAGAAGCAAAAAAAGAAAACAATAGAAGTAAAGTTTTATAAATGGACAGGGGAAGGAATGAAGAGACAGGAAATGAATGGGAAAAATAGACACACATACACGTACAAATTCCCTGTGATGAATGATCATTATGTATGTAAAAATTGTATCAATAAAATTAATTTTTAAAAATCTTTGTGAAATATTTCCTGAGCATCTAGTGGCTTACACCATGGGTTTAGTGAACCTGTTCTTTCAGGATTTTAAGTCTTGTAGCAAACTTTGGGTCTTCATGGACCACTGTAACATACCAGAGCCTGGAGAGCTGATAAACAGTGGTTTTATTTTCTCAAAAAAGAGGGCTGAGGGTGAAGCTCCAGCAAGTGCTCTTGCCTGGACATGGGCCTCAGTCCCCAGGAAATCTTGGGTTTAACCCACAGCAGTCCAAGCATATATACACATGGAAGTACATATATACACTGAAGTAAATATGTATGCATGTGTAAATACATTTTTTAAAAAAACTATGTTACATTATGGCTGGAGAGATAGCTCGGTAGTCTAAGTGCCTGCCTGGGAAACTCAAAGACCTGAGTTCAATCCCTGGTACCACCTACCATATCAGCCACTGAAACTGGGAGTGGTGGTGCATACCTATAATCCCAGAGCCAGGGAGGTTGAGACAGGAGGATCACTACAAGTCTGAGCTACATAGTAAGACCCTGTACCAAATAAAGAAAAGATTTTTTAAATTTTTAAAAAATATGTTACATTGCATACAAGCTCCAATTTCATCCCCAGTACAGACAGAGGAGGGAAGCAAGGAAGAAGGGAGATAGTACTACACAGTTTAACAAAGAATGAAATGTTCCCACGTTGTTAAAACTAGTTTGAGTGGATCCATTTCTACGTCAGTACCAGTGTGGAAAAGATTCAGTGCTGTGAACCAGCAGCACTGAAGAAAGAACGGTGAATTAAGTTCTCAAATTACCAAGGTTTTTAAAAATATAGCTTGGGGAGGTTTGAGGAAGTACTGAAAATGAAACATCCGGATGGTGGGGTGTGCTGCCCAGCACCAAGCACCTGCAGACTGCTGTGTGCTGTGAAGCCCCTGGGCCAGGTTGCAGTAGGGTGCCCTGAATGGGCACATGTGCAGGCCCACAGCAGGACCCCCAGAACAAGGAACAAGTGACAAATGG
>PVKA01015346.1:5530-50387 GCA_004027165.1 Ctenomys sociabilis
TTTTTTTTTTTTTTTTTTTTTTTTTTTTTTTTTTTTTTTTTTTTTTTTTTTTTTGTCTTTTTGAGACAGGGTCTCACTATGCAGTTCAGGCTGTCCTTAAGCTCATTTTGTAGCTCAGGCTGGTCTCGAACTCACAACAATCCTCCTGCCTCAGCCTCCCGAGTGCTGGGATTACAGGCGTGCGCCACCACGCCCGGCTATAATACATTTTGAAAGCAGGAAGTATGCTCCCCCAGCTTTACTTCCTTTTTAAGATAGTTTTACCATCCTTAATGTTGCATATGAATGAGAATTTTGGGACTATTGTGAATGTGATCATACATGGAATTGCTTCCTTAATTTCTTTTCAGATTGTTTATTGCTGGTGTGTCAAAACACTACTCATATTTGTGTAATTTTCTCCCCTCCAGGGTTTTTCTCTTACTTTCTCTCTTGCTCCCTCCCCTCCCTTCCCCTTCCTTCTCTTCCCTTCTTTTTGGCAGAGTTTTGCTATGTCAGGCTGGCCTTGAACTCAGTAGGTAGCCCAGGCTGGCCTAGAATTTAGTGGTAACCCTCCTTCCTCAGCTTTCTTAGGATTACATGTGTGCACCACCATGCCCATTTTTTTTCCTTCTTTTTTTAATTTTAATTTAATTTTATTATTATTATTATTTTATGTGTTTGGTACAGCGTCTCATTGTGCAGCTCCGACTATAGTGTTCCTCCTGCTATCAGCCTCCCCAGTGCTGAGATTACAGGTGTGCATCACCACACCCAGACTTGATGGCCGGCTCAGCTTGCCTGGGGGTGGCATGGCATGTGGAGCCAGGGATTGAACCCTGGTCCCTGAGCTTGCCTAAGCAGGTGCTTAGTCTGCTGAGCTATGTCACTGGCCCTTAATGTTTATTTTAAAGAAAAAGAAATGAAAAATACAAGTCCAAAACAATGGTTAATACATTGCATATTATTCTTTTTAAATTAATTACTCAGAGTATGAACTAGCAGCATTTAATTGTACAAATAATATTAGCACAAACCTTTTCTTTTCAATGAGCTGAGAGAAATTAGTAGTATAATTATTTTAACTGTTGTGTATGTGTATGTGTGTATGACTGTGTGTGTATTGTTTTCCTTTTGCTTTTCCCTTTTTCTAGTCCCTTAAATCAGCTTCTGTTTCCTTTTGAAGTTGCTTCCCATTTTACAATATTGATTGTACATTTTGGCTCACATTTACTCTTTTAGCTTCTTACTCAGGAGACAATATGATGTTTACACATTTATGTCTGGCTTATTTCGTATATGAATAAAGTGAAATAAGTTGTATCCATTTGCCTATAAAAACCTCCTGTTTATTATCCTTCTTTGTGGCTGAGTAATATTTCATTATACAAAAAAGATCACATCTGTGAAATAAGTTGCATCCATTTGCCTATAAAAACCTCCTGTTTATTATCCTTCGTGGCTGAGTAATATTTGATTATATAAAAAAGATCACATCTTTTTTTTTCTCCATTCTTTGATTGATGGCATGCCTAGTTTTTAAGTTGCAGTTTTATATAATACAAGCTCTAGTAGCTTTCTCTTGAAATGTTTGGATGTTTGTTTATAAGATCAAATGTAAATAGAGAATGCTACTTCTTCCTTCCCAGTCTGAATGATTTTACCTTGTTAATTTTTATAAAGAAACTGGCTGACATCAGGGACTCTGTTGACACTAGCTCAGTTTGCGAAATGTTGCCATCTTACTAATATTAATATTCTAATTGTGGCTGGGTGTGGTGGTACATACCTGTAATGCCTGCACTCAGGAGGCTGAGGCATGAGGAATGCTGTGAGTTTGAGGCCAGCCTGGGCCACATAGTGAGACCCCGTCTCAAAAACAAAAACAGAACCCCTAATTTGGACAGAAGATGTTTCTACGTAAGTCCTTGTTATTGTAATTTCGCTGCTTGTAATTGTTATGGTTTGGTTAGTGACTTTTCTAAGCTAATTTTATAAAGTCTGCACGTTTTTCGTGTATGTCCCTGTCCTCAGTTAGTGTACTGGGAAGCTGTTGGTTTGATACTTTCTCAAATAGCTCTATGTGCAGGTTGGAGCCCACTTAAGATTCAGCAGCAGCCTCAGCTCAGCTTAGGTGAGAGCACAGGGCTTCCACAGGGCTTTTCTGAGCCTGATGTTCAGGGAGCTTTCAAAACTTTGCTGGAGAAGAACAGAAGCATTACTCAGCTTTTACTGTTTTAGCTTTTAGGTTAGCCTGTTTGCCTTGGCTGTTACGTACTGTCTCAGGAAACCATGAAATTAAATATGTAATTGCCTCTGAATTTGTTTTTGACAGATGCCCATGGGTAAAGGGCTCTTGGCACCGAGTGAGCTCTGAGTCATGTCAGTAAAGACAATGTTGGCAGTAGAACCTTCTGGAACTGTGAGACAGGCAGGTAATAGCAGTCTGGTAGGGAGGAGCTTTTGGAGATGCTTCTGCCTGGTCCTGTCCCCTTTGTTGCTGTGGCCAGCTGCTGGTTTTCACTGTGATTCTTACAATTGGTTTTGTGGTTCCTTTGGAGCTAGAGCTGGGAAGAGAAACAGGGACAATATAAAGTGTCACAATGCATGCTGTTGCTTATGTTTGGCCTCCATTTTTTTCTCCTTGGATTTTTGCTAACCTTTGGTCATTTTCCAGAGTTCCAAACTTTTCATTTTAATAGTTTCTGCTAGTTTTCTCATTCAAAAGCCATGCTAAACTTACACTTTTGTTATTTTTTTCCTTTTGGTTTTTTGGGACAGGATTTCTCTATGTAGTCCAGGCTGGCCTTGAATTTATAGCAATCCTGACTTACCCTCCCAAGTCTGGGATTACGGCTGTGTGCCACCCTACATGTTGGGAGAGCCTTTCTTTTTTAGTCCAAAATATAGTTTATTTAGTTAGCTTATGAGTGAGGCAGCTTTTGCCACGTAGCTCTTTCTACAAGTGGCTCAGCAATTAAGCATTACCAGGCTCTGGATTGTTACCTGTCCTTCTGGAGTTGAATTTAGGTTTCTCCCCATTTCAAACAAAGAAGTACATGAAATGAGCAAAAATTAATCATGAAGTTTATTAGGACAAGTAAAAGTAAAAAGTGAGGGAGAAACTGGCTCTGCTGAGTGAGCTTGGGCCAAGGAAAAGATAAGAAGGAAAGCATGATAGCCCTGGGTAGAATAGATTTTTAAGTGTTTGTTTGTTTTTAACTTGAAGCAATACAGTACCTGCTCATATAACTGATTAAATATAGCATTGTATAAATTGGGCCATCTGACTTTCCAGGTGACCCATAATGTCAGTTGGCAATGCTTTCCAGAGTCCTCCCTGTGGTAAGAGTGTATTTGTCAGTGCAGTTCAAGCAGATGAGTCATGCCTCCTTCTGTGTGCATGTTGTGTGCATGTGTGTACACGCTGAGAGGTGAGATAGGTTGCCATGTGTATTCTGCGCATGTTTTCATTAAAATAATCCCAGTTGATTATTTGTATATTCTAAAGCTTTTTTTAGGAAATATACTTTAAAAAAATAATTTATTTATTTTAAGGTGCGGGGGTTTGAAACCAGGGCCTTGCATATGCATTAATTGGCCAGTTGAATAAATTGTGGTTAATTTTAGTCCTGCCTCTTTCTGGGAGTGGCTGCATGTCTTACATTTAACAGATCAATTGCTAGGCTCCTGGGTAAGTTTAGTCTCTACTCATGATTATCTTTTTTGGTTCTAGAATTTTGCTGTTACTAGTTTTCTGCGTTGAACATCTCTTATTTCTGTACCTTTTTCGTCCTTCCCTAGTTATTTCCTTTCCTTCCTCTCCTCTCCCTTCCCTTCCTCTGTCTCTTTCTCTCTTCTTCTTCTCCTCTTCTTCCTCCTCCTCTCCTCCTTCTCCTTCTCTTCCTCTTCTCTCTCTCCCTGTGTCTCTCTCTCTCTGTCTCTATCTCTCTGTCTCTGTCTCTCTTTCTGTCTCTGTCTGTCTCTCTCTCTCTGTCTCTCTGTCTCTGTCTCTGTCTCTCTCTCTGTCTCTGTCTGTCTCTCTCTCCTTGCTCTATAGTTTAGGCTGGCCTTCACTCACTGTGTAGTCCAGGCAGGTCTTGAACTCGCGGCAGTTCTGCCTCAGCTTTCCCAGTGCTTGGATTACAGGCTTGCAGCTGTGCTACTTTTTCTAGGATCTTTTTAGGTTTGCCAAGTCAGGACATACACACATCATAAATTTGATAGTTATCACAGAAGTTTGTGATAATATATACTCCCATCGGCAATATGAAATTACTTGTTAACAGTACATTATCCATTACTGGGTTTTATAATTTTAAAGTTCTACCAATTTCTTTTTTAAAGTTTAGCCATGAAATTTTCAGGTGCTTCCCAGTTTCTTTCCTGCCCAGTGCAGAGCTGGGCTGGCAGTGACCGGTGCCTTCATGGTGGGCTGTGAGAGTTTTCTTTGGATGAAGTGGCCCCTGCCCTGTTACCTTCTCTAGGACAGGTTGCTGTCTTGTGTGCTAGTAGTGGCACTGTATGGTCATAAGGAGCCAGTTACTGATGCCCTCATGTTGATATTTTAACAGGTAGCAACTGGAAAGTGGAAGCAGATAAGTGAATACTGTCCCCTCGATCTCTTCTCAGGGTGAGTGACACTTTGGCTTTATTCTTTAAGGGTAGAGATGGTGCACTGGAGGTGACATAGGTTAGGGAGTGCCTGGGCTTTGGGAGATAGGGCTTTCTGTGAAATGTGGGGTGCTGTGCAAAGTAGGGAAAGTGGGGGTGAGTTTCATTGATGGTGTGTGTATTTGGTGTGGTGAGGTGAGCCGGGGTGATCTGTGAGGTGGGAAGGTGCTGAGGGTTCTGAGATGGGGAAATGTGGCCTTCACTCTGTCTTCTGTGCTGGTCTTCCTGAGAGGCCAGAAGCTCTGAGCTTTGGCTTTAGGTTGTTTTTCTGCTCCCAGGTTAGGGTAACTGCTGGCTTGTGATTGTTCTTCCTGTCTTTGGTACCCTGGAAGTTTGGCTGTTTACAACAGTGTCTCCTGCCCTGTGAGGCTGTCTGCAGTGGGTATACACTGGGTTCCTCTTCCCTGCTGGCCTGGCCCTTCGCCTTCCTGGCCCTGCAACTTTGCTGTATGACCCTGCACACAGCACAGGCCTAGTCCTACTGACTTTTGGTGGTTAGGGGGCTGGTGGGTGGGGCAGGGGAGAGCCCATCAGTGGGGGCCAACAGGGCTGGGGTGGGAGAGGTGGTGTGAAGCTACCTGGGTGACCCTGTGCCTCACTGGAGGCCCATGCCTGTCCCCTCAGGCTGGCACACACCCCAGGGTCATGTCTGTGGGCCTTTTCCAGTCTCCTTTCCTTCTCTGGAACCCCAGCTGGAGCAGGGCTTTGTAGTATGTCTAGTTTTCCCACTGACTGCTGCCCTTTGCCCCTCTGCCTGCTGCCTTTCAAAGTGAGCTGTGCTAACAAGTCAGTGCTTTTGGTCAGAGGCTGTTACGGCCCCTCCAGAGCAGATAGTGTCTTTGGAATTGAAAAGTTCAGGTGAAGTAGCATGACGCCCATGCCAGCATTCACAGAACATTTGCTCGTTTCTCCCGTGGTGATCAAGTGGCAGTGGATTGACCTGGAAATCATGTGCTGATTTATCTGTGACCTGAGGCTGAGTTTTGAAGCAGTCATTAATTAAGATTATTGTTGAATTCAAAACTTGTGAAAACTTGAGAGGGGAGCCCTTCCTGGAATATGCAGAATGTGGCCTTTGCAGAGCCACTGCGGTAGCCAGGATCTTTCTGGTGCTTGCTGCCACCCAGTTGTGCTAGGCCTCTTGCCTCTGGGGGTCTCTTGGGTTCCATGGGGGAGTGGTGAGGGACAGAGATGCGTCCTGGGGCAGGGTGAATGTGGACTGAGGCCTTCCCCAGTGTCTGTTCCAGCCTTTGGAAGTATAGCAGGGGAGTGAGGGGCAGCTGGCTGCACTGTCATCAACCTGCAGGCCCTGGTGTCTTGCCCTCCTCTTCCTCAGCCAGGGACCCTGTGTCTGTCCTGGGGCCCAGGCTCAGCAGCTCCCTCCCCTTGCATGTCTGTGGGCAGTTGTTAGGGAAGGATGTCATTGAACCGGGATGTGGGAGACAGGTTGGTCTGGCTGCCTATCAAACTGTCCACACTTTGCCCTTTAGAAACAAACAGAGAATGCACTTTGCCTTGAAGAGTTTGCTTCAGGAGTCCCAGAACAACCTGAAGATATTTAAGGTGAGACTGCTTTTGTGTCATGGCACTATGAGCACCCCACTGTGCTCAGTGTAGGTGTGGGTAGGGCCTGGCTGGCCTGCCTCAGGCCTGGCCCTGCTGTTCTGAGGTCATCTGTGGTCCTCAATGTTTGCCCTGCACACAGTGCTTCCAGCCCTGGCCCCTCCATCTTTGCATTCTGTACTTTATCTCCAATCCACGAGCACACATCTGAGTGATCCTGTGATGTCTGTGGACAGTGACCCCGGGGTCTCCTGCTGAACAGGGCTGGTCTCTGAGGTGTGACAGGGAGGTCCTAGATGAGGATAGGTCTAGAACTGTCCTCGTCCATCCTCACAGTTCCTTTGGTTGAGGTGGGAATGACCCACTGAGTGCTGACAGTCAGGCTTGGCCATATCCACCTTCTTCCTAGTCATTCTCCTGGTTATTTAGGGGCCTTGTAATCCAGGGAACTCCTTGTTGGTGAGCAAGGTATCCAGGCCTTGTAATTCTTGTTGGTGAGCGAGATATCCAGGTCTTATAATTCTGATATGCAGGAACAGGAATATTTGCCTGCCTTCACATCTGTGTGCCCATCTAGGCTGGCCCTTGCTACCCTGGCCTACCATCTGGGGAAGTGCCTGGTGGTCTCTGGGGTGAGGAGAAATGGGTTGGCCCAGGCAGCAAGTGGGGCAGTACCCATGCTGGTAATGTAGTCCTGGGTCCCTGTGCCTGGCCCTAGTCTGGAATCCCTATAGGAACTAAGCATTTGGCCCGTGTTGCAGGCATTGGACCTGCATGTGGGGCACAAAGAGGGCCTCACTGTCACCATGCCAGAGTTTGACCTGTGAGCAGGGTGCTGGTGAGCAGGAAGCCCTGTCTGCTCTCTTGTCAGTTGGCTATACCTTACATAGGTGAGTAGATGTGGCCTGGTTGTAACGTAGGCCCATATTGTATTGTGATGTAGAAATTCTGCTCAACCTTCTCTGCCTCCTGCCTTCCCAAATTCAGAAAAGAAAGACATTTCAGAGGCAGGTTTATTTGTTTATTTAAACTCTTCTTTTGTTTTTTTGGCAGAACCGGGGATTGAACTCAGGCCCTTGCGCTTGCCAGGGAAGCACTTATTCCACTGAGCCATCTCCCCGGCCCTAAACTATTCTTTAGGACTTAAAGGACTTGTAGTTTAAATCCTGAAGGTCAGTCCATCCTTTCTTGGTATTGCTGGAGACCACTTACATAGTAAGTCTGGGTTGGTGACTCTATCAGGCCCACACCTACCACTTGCTGCTTCTATAAAAATCAGCATGGAAAACCCAGAGGCTTTGCAAATAGATAAATTTGCTACAGAGATGAAAGAGTCTGTATTTGCTGAACAGATAAAATACTGTAAAGATAGGTCAGGAGACAATGTACAAAAAGACCAGGGCAGCAACATGTGCATATCTCCAGCAAGGGCAGTACCCACGAGCAGGCTGGTTCTGAGGCCCCACCCTTGCCATCCACTCTGTACAACTAGACCCAGTCATGTGGCCATGGCTCATGGCTCTGCTCTGCACATCTGTGACATAGCACTCAAGTGGTGTGGATACTGTCATACCCTGCCACCTAGCTGGTGGCTGCCAGATGCCATGTGTTTGGACCTTGGATACTGACACTGCAGGGAGAGGCCCTGCTGTGAGTGGCCTCTCATTGACCTGGAGAAGGAGCTTGTTCTATTGAGGGAACAGGTGACCACCTGACCTCATTTCTGGCCATCCTGGCCTCCTGTCCAGAGTGGCCAGCAGTGTCTCAGTGTGTTCCTATCCTGCTCTAAGCTGGGATAGCACCCAGACAGGACCTGGGTCCAACAAGGGAAGAGAGCCACCCATGCCCCTGAGAACTGCTGTTGACCCAGACCTTATGTGTGGCCAGGAGTGCAGGGGCAGCTTAGCTGGCTCTATCTTGAGGTTTCACCAGAAGGCCTGGCCAGGACTGAGGGCTTCTGTGCCTTCTCCCTGGGGCTGCTCTGTGGCTGCTGTGACCCAAGGAGAGAACAACCATAATCTAAACCACAGTGCTGTTGTATCTTAGCTTTAGTGAGTGGCTCTGTTGCCTCTGTTGTCTCTGTTGTCACCGAGCAGACTCCAGTGTCATTCTGGGGCTGGGCTTGGCCCCAGCTGCCTCTCAGGTTCCTGAGTGACTGGTGTCTCTGGGAGTTTGTCACTTTGTTTTCAGTGATTTCCAGGGCTGTCTGAGGGAAGCAGCCACTAGTGCTGGTCTCAGTGCTGGAACTTTTGTTCCTATTTGGGCTCAGCAGGAGGCCCCTTTGGCTGATGGCACTGTACCTGAGGGCACTGTTCTTGGTAGGCTTATGCCCCACCTCACAGGTGCTGAGGGTTTTCCTACCAGCTTGTGGGATCCATATCTTCCTCTGTTTTTCCTGCCTGAAGAATGGTGAGCTGATTTACGGCTGTGGTGATGCCCGGAGCCCAGCAGCTGACTGGAGGGAGCTTGCCCACCACCTGAAGCCCTTCTTCTTTCCCTCCAATGGCCTGGCTGGGGGCGCCCAGTGCACACGGGCCGTGATCCGGGAGCTGGTGCATGTCATCACGCGGGTGCTGCTGAGCAGCTCGGACAAGGGCCGGGTGGGGGCCCTGCGGCCGGGGACCCGGGGCCCACACGTCTGTGAAGCCAGCCCTTTCAGCCGGAGCCTCCACCGCCAAGGTAGGACTGGCCTTGCCCATGCAGGTAGTGGGTTTGCAGGGCCTTAGGACTGTCTGCACCCTGTAGGCAGTGAGGGTGGAGCCAACAAGGAGACAGTTTTGTGCCCTGACAGGCTTGGTGGAGCGCTTGGGACCACCTGGTTCCATCCAGGCACCCTGTTTAGCTGGATTTGTCAACTGCTTGACAAGCTTTAGCTATAGGTTTTCCTTAGTTCTGCCCACATGTCACACATCTTTTCTGTGGTTTGTAGAATATTCCCAACTCTTTGCAGTAGGGCTGAGTCTGGTTCCGTAGGATGGAGTCAAGACTCTTGGGGCTGGGTGTCACGGGCCAGGTGTGACTCTAGGGTACACAGAGATCCCTGAAGAGTTGGAAATTGGCTTGTCTGCTATCACAAATCCCTTAGCTTTTTTTTTTTTTTTTTGAGACAAGGTCTCCCTATGCAGTTTGGGCTGGCCTTGAGCTCACTTTGTAGCCTAGGCTGGTCTCAAACTCACAATGTTTCTCGTGCTTCTGCCTCCTGTGTGCTGGGATTACAGGAGAGTGCCACCATGTCCTTAGCTTTGCCTCCTTCACTGCCCCTATATCTTGTTTTTCTTACCACAGATGAATTTTGTGGGGTTTTGTTGTTCTAGAAGTGATTCCTGGACCTGTCTTGAAATTTTAAAAAAAAGGTTTGGAGATGTAGCTCTGTGAAAGCTCTGGGTTGTCTCACCCAGGTTCACTCCCTACTGCCATGTGAAAAACAAAAACAGCCCCCCCCCACTGTGATTTCTTATTGTTTCAGAAAATTTTGTTACAGTACAACCCATGGTCTGGGAAGATGGCCACAGAATGTGTACAGTGACCTGGCTGCTGGCCCCTGAAGTGGTCAGGTTTCCAAGAGGAAGTTCTTGCAGCTGGGCATCTGGGGCTTTTCTCAATCTCCCAGACACCTGTGCACAATAGGCGTAGCCTATGCACGGGAGTAGTTGAAACGATTAGGTCATACTCCCATGTGTTCTTTTGTACCCTGGTTTGTTTTCTTGAGTAGCATAATTCTCTGTTAGCAAGTAAAATTTCCAGCTTTAATAACCATGTGGTAGGTGTTCACTACATGAATATTCTGGTTAGGTGTGTGAGCTTCCTCTCACATTTCCCTGTGTGTCTCATGGCCAGTGCAGCCTTGCTAGGACATGTAGTGCAGTCCAGAGGCAGGCTGCAGATGCCCATGCCAGTCTCTGTCTAGAGGCCCCCCACCCTGTCTTTGCTTAGTGTTGGTTCCTTCTGGGGGATGCTCACTCATTTCAGGGGTGAGCTGGGACCTGGCCTGGAACCTGGCCTGTCTAGGTTGAAAGCTTTGCACAAGCTTTGGATGGAGTTTTGCTTTTCATCTGTCCTCTGGTTGTTCAGTGGCTTTGATCACTGACTGGTTTTCCACAACCAGTTCTGAGCTCACCCTGTGGGCCGCCAGGCCTGGGCTCAGCGTGGGCTCATGGCTGTAGACCATGGAGATAGTCCTGATTGTCCATTTTGGATTTGGGGATGTCGTTATGGTCTTAAGCCTTATTTTATTTAGAATGACAATGTGAATATTATCTCTAAACTGAATCACAAAGTGCCTTCTAGGGTGAGTGTGATAGAATTCCAAGGACATTCCAAGGAGAGGCACAGGCACAAAGCATAGCCGGGTTCCTTGTCTTTTTTTTGTGCCTGGCCCAAGATGGCCCAAGTCTGTTCAGCCTTGCAGCTCTGAGAGTGGAGTGGCATCTGCCCTTGGCACCAAGAGAGAGCTCTGTGGTCTGCGCCAGCCTGTGATTCCCGCCACAATCTTCAGCCTTTGATAACAAACCTGCTCTCGTTTTCCCGATGTTCTTGGTAGGAAAAAACACCCCAGAGCGGTCGGGGTTACCGAAGGGCTGTCTTCTGTACAAAACCCTCCAGGTGCAGATGTTGGACCTGCTGGACATCGAAGGCCTCTATCCTTTATACAATCGGGTTGAACAATACCTGGAGGAGTTTCCTGAGGAGAGGTGAGGTGGGCACAGGCAAGGCTTTGGAAATGGACTGGGATAGGGTGGTCCAAAATGGAGTACAGAATGCACCCAGAAGCACCCAGCTCCACGAAGATGGCACATGCTGGCCCCTGACCTCCATATCCAGGCATCAAGGCCTGCTGGAAATGCAGCCCCTTTTGTGCCATTTCTACTTGGAAAACATAACTTGAAGGTCCCAAGTCAGGGCCAGGCCTGTAGAGGGCAGTGTTGTTCCACCAAGTGGCCCACTGACCATGGCTGCTCTGGAAGTCCAGGCACTTCCTGGACAGGAAACCACATTCCTAGGCTTGCACAGGGCCCCCAGGCCCTGCTGTCACGGGATTGTTTGAGGCACTATGCTTCAGAACCATGTGTGAGATGACAAAGCAATAGTCTGTCAGCTGTCCTTCCACTCAGTGTGTGCTTGCTTTAAGAAGCAGTTTCCAAGTGACTTGGTCATCTTGTTCCATTTCTGGTACTTTCTTCTTCAGAAAAATGTTACAAGTAGATGGGCCTTATGATGAAGCATTTTACCAGAAGCTGCTTGATTTGTCCACGGAGGATGATGGGACAGTGGCCTTTGCATTAACGAAGGTGAGCAACTGGTCCAGAAGTGTGTGTTTGGGAGCTCTTACTCTTGCCTGAGTTGGGCTTCTTACTCTTGCCCCTGATGGTGCCCACATTCTTGAAGAGCAGTAGGCTTGGGCGGGTGATTGTGGACATTGTGTCCAAGGAGGATTCTTTAGGCTGTGTGCTGGCCCAGCACAGGCAGCAGCAGGCTAGGGTCCCTCATTCTGAAGGGATGTACAACTCTCTCAGCTGCTTTTAGAGCATTAGTGATGCTCCCTGAGCCAGAATTTTCTTCTACTGTGAATGCAGCAGGGTCAGCAGGATCCCGGCCTTATCACAGATGTCCCAGCCTTATCACAGATGTCCCAGGTTGTGGTCTCTTTCCATCCCTGCCTCAGCTATGGCTGTGTAGCTCTGGAATTCATTTATTTTAGGAATATTTTGCTATTTTACATTGCCATCCTCTATGTTGTGCTGTGTGTACTTAAAAATGTTATTCCAAGAAGGGTCCTAGGCTTTCCCTAAGGTTTCATGAGACACTTGGATGAGGTGAAGCCTGCTCTTAGAGCGAGCTTCAGATGCATTGTCTCCCCTGTTCGCCCCTACCCTGGCACGGTGCCCTGGCTCCTGCCCACGAAGTAGCACCAGGGCCCTCTCTGGCTTTGGGGTCTTTAGATGTTTTCAGAGGAGGAGAGGTTGAGCCTGATGTAGACCTTGGAGCCCAGGGCACTCAGGAAGCAACCTGGGGCAGGAAGAGCTTGCTGGGGTCTGGGTGCTCAGAGTCATTGATTTAGGAATAAGTAGGATTTTTTTTTTTTGGCTGGCTCAGGCTGCCTTAAGGGACAGGTCTGGTAAGGCGTGTGGAACTAGGGTTCCAACCAGGGTCCCCTGCACCTGATTGGGTTTGCCCAAGCAGGCGCTTAAGCAACTGAGCTAACGTACCAACACCCCAACTTAGGAACAAGTAGCAGCATCATGTTTCTACTTTTCTCTAACAGAAGAAACAGGATTTAATTTCCTTTTTCTAGAAAATATAAATGTATATCTATCTATATATTTTTCAACCTCCCCTTGAATAAGCATGAATTACTTTTAAATTTTAGTGTCATTTTAAGCCACATCTGAGTGCAGACTTGCTGTTAGAGACCACCTGGGTGGATCTGTGGCACTGCAGAAGATATCGGTATAGAGAAACTGGATTGTGGGTGTGTTGCTATATCAAGGTCACAGTGCTGTGTGATATTGGAGGGTAGCTCTGAGGATGACACCACTGGGGACCCTGAGCAGAGTGTCCTGAGATCTCTGTGGGGTGTGGCAGGATGTGTTCTTTTCTCTTAAGGCCTGAGGTATGGGTCCTTGGCTCTGGAGAGTGTGCTGTGACAGTTAAGCTGAGAAGGTCTCCTGGCGTTGATCAGAGCACGCACATGCCTCTGAGGAACTGCTGTCTTTGTCTTTGGGTCTCAGGATGCTGCAGCCTTGACATCTCTGGCCAGCCAGCACTTGCTGGGTAGTGTCCAGAGCAGGCTCAGTGACCAATCTGTGCAGGGCTAGCCGCAGTGATTCTGGCCATGGGGGCCTGCAAGTCTGTAGGAAGCTCCTCAGTTCTGTCATTGAGCCTGCAAAGTAGCTGTTGACAGCATGGAATGTGGCTGTATCCCAGGAAGCAGTGGAGGGGTCCACCATTCATCTCATGGGCTGTGCCTCAAAATCGCTCTTTTTTTTGCCTTCCTGGTTTGGAAGTTACACCTCTGTCTCTGCCCTTTGAGTAGCTACTTACCTGATTTAACCCTGCATATTTGTTTAACTTACTTTGTAGTGCAGAAGAGGGAACCTGGGGCCTTGTACATACTAAGCACATAGTCTGCCACAGAGCTATGTACCTGGCCATTGTTTTTAAAGCCCCAATTTAGAGAACTGTCTTATGTAGATGTTTGGTTTTCCTTTTGGAACTGGAAAGTGAACTTCAGACTTCACATTTGCCAGTCAGGTGCCATGCCACTGAGCTATACCCCTTGCTCCTTGCAGGTGTTTGTCTTGATTTGTCTGTGTGTTTGATCTGAATCACTTTTACCTCTCAGATCTTTCCTCTCTTTTCCTTTTTTCTGTTACTGCTTTGGGGTATAATTGACATGCTGTACCATTGACCTAGGGATGCAGTGGTTTTCACTGCATTCCTAGCTCTATGCAGCTGGCACTGTAGTTAGATTCAGGAGTGGTGCAGTACTTCAATAAGAACCCCAAGCCCATCCTGATACAGCACTATGTCCTGAGGATTTTTCATGTCCGTATTCATGAGAGATATTAGTCTCCAAATTTTGCTTGCCTGTTTGTTTTTGTTTTTAGAGACAGGATCTTGCTATATTGTTTAGGCCACCTTTGAACTCTCCATGTACCTCAGGCTAGCCTGGAACTCTCTGCATTCCTCTTGCCTCAGCCTTCCAGGTGCTGGGATTACCCCAGGTGTGCACTACCACCGTGTTTTTGTATTAGGGTGGTTATTGGCCTCAATAAATGTATTGGAAGTTCTCTAATTTTTTGGAAGAGTTTTAGAGGAACTGATGTTAATTCTTCTTAAATATTTGATAGAGTTCACTAGTAGTGCCATCCTGGGCTGGCTTTTCTTTCTTTGTAGTTCTTCTGACATTACTTGTTTTAGGATACTGCTTATTTATTTATTTCATCAAAGTTGGCTGATTTATTGGCCTGTCTGTAGTTTTTCCCCCTCTTCTTAAAGACTATACTTTTGAAAGTACCTTAGTGATGTTGTGTTGATAAATTTTATGGATATGTTTCTATTTCCACCCATAGTCTTGAAAAATAATTCTTGGTACACATTTGTAATTCCACCTACTTGGGAGGCTGAGGCAGGATGATCACAGGTTTGAGGCCAGCTTGGGCAATTCAGCAAGTCCTGTCTCAAAACAAAAGATTTGGGGCTGAGGGTATAGCTCAATGGTAGAGTGATCACCCAAAGTGCTCAAGGCCCTATGGTCTCTTTTCAGTTACCCTTAAAAAAAAAAAAAGGAAAAGATGATGCTGCTTTTTAAAAAAATTGTTTTTCTTGTTGAACTTAAACTACACATCTTCTGACTGGTTGTTATGTTGAGATAGTTTCTGTTAATCTCACTACCCTCTCTCTCTGCCTGTGTCTGTCTCTTTCCTTGCCCCAGCATGTTATAGCACAGTTATGGTTATGCATGTATGTATGTGTGTATGCATATATGTATGTATGTATTTGGTACAGGGTCTCACTATGCAGCTTGGACTCATAGCAATTTGCCTGTTTTCAGCCTCCCAGCACTGGGATCACGGCACGTACCACCACACTTGACTGGCTCAGTGTACCTGGAGGCAGGGCCGGCATGGCATGTGGTGATGGGGACTGAACCCTGGTCCCTGCACTTGCCTAAGCAGATACCTAGTCCACTGAGCTATCTCGCCTGTCCTAGCACAGTATGATTAGATGTATTGCTCTTTTTATTTGTCCCACTTGGCATACTGATGTCTTTATTGTGGAAAAATCTAAAACATTTTCCTCTCACATATTTTCTGTATTCATTGTCATATTCTCTTCTTGTGGGAACAGTTAGATGTATATTAGACCTTGTTTCATTTTCTGAGTCTTTCCTTGAACCCAGGACCTTTGCACTTCACTTCTCCAATCTTTTAAATTTTTTATTTTGGACATGGTTTTGCACCATTCCTAAGCTGCCCAGGTTGCATTCAAATTTGGGACCCACCTGCCCCGACCTAGGGCTTGGGTTTGTAGCTGTGCCCACCCACACTCAGCTGCACTAGTGTATTTTCCACTCTGTCTCCCAGCTTGTGCCAGGGCACCCTGGCTCCATGTTCCAGTTTTCTTGTTTCTACTTGTTTGAATTTTCTATTTCAGTATTTTATATTTTAAATTCTGAAAGTTCTGTTTGGTCATTTTCACACCTCCTTCGTGGTTTTGCTCATTTCTTGTTATCACTTTTGAAATATCATCCTTTTATTTAAGCAAGTTATGAAGTTATATTCTATTGTAAAATATCTGGGTATTTCTAGAGGCCTGTTTGATTATGTTTTTGATGCTAATTGTGAGCACCTACTGTGTAGGAGGCACCTCCCCCTGGAAAGAATTGGCTAGGACCCTCTGCACAGGCCCTGGCCATGTGCGCTCAGCCCTCCCGATCACACCCTGCCCTACACACTTGCTGTAGCTCTCTTGGGGCTAAGTGGGGAGAGAGCAGGCTGGGCTGGAGACTTCTGTCATCTTTGCTGGCCAGCTGTGCATCAATAGGAAAATTAGCAGGAATCAAGTTGTTCAGTAAGAGGGCCTTTCCTCCTTTTCATTTTTTGCAGTCCTGGGGGTGGAACCCAGGATTACTCTATTACTAAGCTCTGTCCTCAGCCCTCTTTATTTTTGGTACAAGGTCCTGCTAAATGTCTATGGAGACTGCAATTTGGGAGCTTCCTGCCTTGGCCTCCCTAAATGCTGAGTTTATAAGCAGTAAGATGCATTCTTAGAAATAAAGTTGATGGATCTATTTTTGATAGTTTTTTTTTTTTTTTTTTTTTTTTTTTTTTTTTTTTTTTTTTTTTTTTTTTTTTTTTTTTGTGGAACTGGGGATTGAACTCAGGCCCTTGAGCTTGCCAGGGAAGTGCTTATTCCACTAAGCCATCTCCTTGGTCCCTTTTAATAATTTTTAATACATTGTGTTCCCAAGAGAATTTTAATAACTAGGTTCTTTCTTGCAACAGTTGAGGGCGCTGTTTCCCTTTCACTTCACAAATGCATGCTAAACTAATTTTTCTAAGGTTTTATTTCATTAACCATTTGTACTATGAATTGATAGCAATGTAGAGAAGCACACAGCAGGAAAGAGCTATACCAGTGCCTTGTCACCTGGCAGGTCCCCTGGGGGTGTCATGGCTCTCAATGGGACCACTTTCACTCCTGGGGTACAGCAGTTCATGCTCTGTGTGTTCTATGTCTTGGGGACACACAGCACTTAGGGGACACACCTTGCCATTGCAGGCCCTGCCTTGTGTGGTGATCTGTGTGTGGGCATGCTGCACTTGCATCTGCTACATGAGTGACATTTGTGCTGGTCCTGGCTCAGTGTCACAAGTGAAGCTGCTATAAGCACTTCACAGCTCTGGTCACAGCAATATACCCAGATATTGGGGCTGCTGGCAGGAGGACGCTAGGGTCACTGTTCCCATCCATGCCACCTACTTGCATCCTGGACATTGCTTGCCCCTACCCCTCTGTGACACTGAGTTGGGGTCTTCTGCCTCAGCCCCTGTGGTGTGCAGTGGTTTCTTCTGGAGTTTGGGAGGTCATTCCAAAGCTTCCTAAGGGCTGTGGCCACCAGTCAACTAACTCATCAGTACCCCAAAGTATGCTTGGTATTGTGTGCTAGGATGTAGGGGCAAGGGTGAAATTCTTCTTGTGTTTCTGTTTGTGACCTTAATGTGCTTTAGCTATTCTTGACCTTTTGCACATCTACAGAATTTTAATTCATACTGCTCAGTTTTTTGGGGAAAAGGAAGAATAAAACTGCTGGGTTTTTTTTGTTGTTCATTGTTTTAGCATTAAAATAATGGCAAGTGTCCATGTTTGTATAACATGCATTCTTCCAACATGGTCAATTTTAATTTTTTAAGTGTTTTTTTAAATTTCTGATAAAATATTATTATTTCAAGATATATGATAGTTTTGGGCCATGAATGGGATCTTTTAAAATATTTGATTTTAAAAGTGTTTATGTTGGTTATATATTTGCATATTTTGGTTTGATTTTTTTGTTTTGATCTTACATCTGTCAGCTGTTCACTCTCTTTTTTGAGAGAGGGTCTCTATGTAGTTTAGGTCAGCCTTGAATTTGTTGTATAACCTAGGCTGGCCTCAAAATCTCAGCGGTCCTCCAGCCTCATCCTCCCAAGTACTGGGATCATAGGTGTGCACCTATGTTTGGCAGCTGCTCAGTTTTTTATGCTAACAATCTAAGCTTCTTTTACATTTTCTTTTTATCCTTGTACATTTGATTTTTTCCCTTTCCTTGCCAGTCTTTATGTTTTCCACTTGTTTTATTTCATTGTCTAGTTAACAGGTGATAGTGAGAAATTTGGTATTATCATGAATCTCAAAAGGAACAAAATTTCTCATTATTTAGTGTAGGTTTTATTTTTCTTTTATAAAAGATGCCATTATCAGATTTAAGGATGACTTAGTGACCTGGGGAAATTTAGAACCTTCACAATCAACTACACCTCAGCCATTGATTGACTGGTTTGTTGGTTTTATTATGTTACCTTGATTATTCCCTTTTTTCTTGTAGCTTGGCTGGGTCTCACCTGTGATCCTCTGCATCAGCTTCCCAGTGCTGGGATTCTAAGCATGGATCACCACACCGAGTTAAGAGATTTTTAAATCAGAAATTGATGTTGAACTCTGTCAACACATTTTATGTTTTTGTTGAGCTATCAAATGATTTTTTTCATATTTTATGTTAATATGACTAGCAGTATGGTTAGTGCATCCGTTGGTGGTAATGTATTATTCTCAACACATGGTGGCCCTGGCCTTGCTAGCATTTTGTTTAGAAGTTTTGCATGTATACCTTTCAGTGACAGGAGCTCAAAGTTCCTGTTCTGTGTCCTTGTGAAATCTTTGTACCAAGCATGTGCCTACTACATGAACTCAGCAGATTGTTAGCTTTTTTTCTGTTCTCTGTAAACAGTGGGGTAAGAATGGTGTTATTTCCTCCTTAAATGCTTATAGAACCCCAGATGGAGTCTTCTAGGCCTGTAGTTGTATGTGTAGAAAAGTTTTAAATTATGAACTCAGTTTCAGATTTTCTATATCTTCTTTCAGTAGATTGTACTTTGCTAGAATTTTTTTTTATTTACATTTTTGGTACTTTTGGCCTGTGATTTTTTTCTGGGACCTCACCACTCTTATCTTTTAATGTTTTATAAGATCTGAAGAATACTCTTTTATTTTTGGTGTTTGGTTGTTATTTCCAAGCTCTCTGCAAGGGTCAGAGTTGGTCCCCCTCCCCAAATCCCAACTCTTTGGTTAGGCCTTGGGTCATGGGGGTGGAGCCCTTGTGAGTGGCACCTGGGAGAAAGCCCCAGGACTCCTGAGCCCCTCCCACCTGAGGTCAGAAACTATGTTCCCTTAGTGTAGATCTGCCCTCAGTTTGGGCATTTTAGCCTTTGAAGTTGTGAGCAAGAAATTTCTGTTGTCTATAAACTGCTTTCTGATTTTTAGAACTTAAAAGTGTCTTTTATCAGTCCCACCCAGTTTTTCAGTTTTGTTAGTTTTATTAAAATTAACTTTCTGATCTTTTCCTACTGCATGATTGTTTTGTTTTATTCTCTTACCTTGATTATTTGCATTTTTCTGGGTAGTTTGGGTAATTTCTGTAACTTTTTCCTGATATGAACACTTAATGTGGCCATTTTCCTAAAAAATTATGTATTTTCTTCTAACTATGCCTTTTTAGCTACATTCAACAAGCTGGATTTTCATTTAAAATGTACTCTTTTTTTTGGCAGAATTGGGGATTGAACTCAGGCCTTTGTGCTTGCCAGGGAAGTGCTTATTCCACTGAGCAATCTCCTTGGTCCCCTAAAATGTACTCTTAAAGGCTGGGGTTATAGCTCAGCAGCATAAGCACTTGCCTAGCAAATACAAGGTCCCAAGTTTGATCCCTGGTACTGAAAAAATAAATAAGTAAAATATACTCTTGATTATTGTTTTCTTCTTTGACCCATAGAAATATTTATAGAGGAATCAATTAGCAAACACTTGCTAATTGATTCTCTTCTACTATTCTCATTCTCATCTTTTACTATTATTTTAAAATTGCATAACAGAGCTAGGCATGGTGGCACATGCCTGTATTCACAGCACTTGGGAGGCTGAGACAGGAGGATCACTGTGAGTTCGAGACCAGCTTGGGCTACAAAGTGAGCTCAAGGCCAGCTTGAACTGCATAGTGAGATCTTAATATTTAATTTGTCTCAAAAAGACAAAATAAGTAAATAACTAAATAAAATGGGATAGCAGAGCATTTACTCTATATGGACCTTTGAAATTTGTCGACTTTTAAAAAACTCTTCTGTATATGCTCGAAATTGTGGTTTCTGAAATTTCTGATTGTTAATTGTGGTACTTATGTCTGCCCATTAGGTCAAATTAACTGTGTTGTTGAGATTGTCTATTGTCTTAATGATTTTGCTGCCTGCTTGTCTCAGATGAAGGATGTTTTGAAACTTTCCATAATAATTATGGACTTGTCTCTTTCCTGTTTTGAGATTATTATCTTCTTAGGTGCCATAGAGTTAGAATTGCTGTATCTTGGGGCCAGGGAGATGGCTCAGTGGAATAAGTGCTTCCCTGGCAAGTGCAAGGGCCTGAGTTCAATCCCCAGTTCCACCAAAAAAATAAAAATAAAAGTGTGGAAGAATTGCTGCATCTTCTTGGTGACTTGATTTTTTTTATTTTTCGTTGTCATTTATTATTTGACTATCTTTCATCTCTGGTAACACTTTTTAGTTTTGTCTGTTATTAGTCCAGCTTCTTTTGATTCCCTTACTTGATATTTGCAATGTCTATCTTTGTCTTTTTTATGGAGAAACAAATATCAATGAGGTAGTTTCAAAGCTGATTAATAGGACAGTTTCAATAATTAATACATTGTACATTGTTATCTTCTTGGTGGTTATTCATAATATAAGAAGCAGACAGGATATCCTGTCAAAACACTATTAGTACAAATCTTCTGAGTTAAGCAAAAGTAGCTTTGTATTTATCCTAACAATTCTGTATATACAAATACAAAATGATCCTTCCTTTTTGTTTAGTCCTGTCAGAGATGGTATTCCATTGGCATCTGAATACTATAGGTGCATGAATTGAGCAAAACAATCCAACATAGTCCAGCAGTTCACAGTAGTAGTGGACTGTGTTATCCGCTGATGTTGTTGACTTCAGCCCTTCACAGCTCAGTGTATTAATATGGCTTTACTTTATATACTTCATTTTTATACTTTTCTGCTGGATCGTTAAGACTAAGATACAGAAGAACTATATACCGAGAAATGTAACTTTTGTATCAGATAAGGTCAGTCAGGTGCCCTCAGGGTTTATTCTGTAACCCTGTACCTCACTCTGTAGATCCTTTGTCAGTGTCAGCCATGTGGATGAGTCACGGCCATTGCTTGACTAACTTGCTCTGTGTGGAAGCCTGAGAGAAAGCTTTCCCTCCATTGACTCTCCTCAGGCACATCATCGATCACACTCCTCTGTGGCTCCATAATCTCCTAAATGAGAAAATTTGGGGCACAACCGAGTTCCATGATATTATAGTACAGGTTCTCCTATGTCCTGAGTCTTCACCGACCTTGAAAGGCAAGGGCCAAAATGTTGGCTGACATTGCAGCCCTTCCCATTTCTTCAATTTTTGATATGCAAACTTAGGTTGTTAACCCTTCAGAAGAGAAGTTTATTAGCCTGCAACATATGCAGTTTGGTTTACCCTATCTGTCTAAATATCAGACATCATAGGCATAACATGGAGCAGGTATTTCCATCAAATTTTGAGATATTAAACTTTAAGTCCTTACAGAATATGAAGAAAAAACAATTTAAAAAAATAGGAATGAACACTTACATATATTTACACAGAAATTTAGAAATCTATCCATATACAGCATTGTAGCAGGACTGTCCTATGACATTTTTTTTTCCTGTGTCTTATTTTTATTTATTACCCATTATTAAAAAAAGAAAAAACACTTTTATTTGAAAACAGTATAGTAATACTTGGTATGTCATGATAAGAAGTATGTATTTACAAGACTGGAACGACAGGCATTCCAAGCATGACTCTTTCATTACACATTGCTATCTTCACTGCAGTTGCTTGGTTCACAGATATGAGCATATATAGAATCCTACCAATTAACTGCTAGTTTCAAAAACCTGCTGATGTTTCTCAGGATCATTGCCTTAACCATCTAGTGCATATAAGTGTATCCGTTTGCCCCTGTCATGTTTCTCAGCTTTTCTCCTTGCCCTCTCCTCATTGTCCAATGCTCAAGTTCTTGCTTTCCTTTTAATTGTGTTACACCTTTCTATTTGTAATTATTCTTTTTGAGTACTTATACTAAGGAGACTATATGATATTTACACATGTGGGTCTGGTTTATTTCGCTTATGAGTATATCTTCAAGTAGCATCCAGTTAAATATGAAGGCTTCAAGTTTATCATTCTTTATAGCTGAGTAATACTCCATTGTATAAAAATACCACATCTTTTTCAACCATTCCTCATGTGATGGGCATCTTGGTTGTTTCCAAGATTTGGCTATCACGAATTGTGCTGCTATAAACATAGGTACACATATATCACTATGATATGATGCTTTCAGTTCCTCCGAGAAAATTCCCCGTAGGGGTATAGCTGGCTTGAATGGGATTTCCACTCCTAGTTTTGTAAGGAGTCTCCACACTAATTGCCATAATGGTTGCACCGGTCTACATTCCCACCAGCAGTGGAGAAAGATTCCCATTTCCCTACAGCCTCTCCAACATTTGCTGTTGGTTGATTTCTTTATGATAGCCATTCTTTCTGGGGTGAGATGGTATCTCAGTGTTGTTTTAACTTGCCTTTCATGGATGGCTTTCGATGTGGAGCATTTTTTCATATATTTATTCAGTTCTTTAATTTTGTGCTCTGAGAAGTGTGTGTTCATCTCGGATGCCCATTTCTGGATTGGGTCTTTAAATTTAGGGGCCCTAATGTTTTTTAGTTCTTTATAAATTCTAGAGAGCAGACCTTTGTCTGAGTGATTATTAGTTAAGATTTTTTCAAAATTTGTGGGTTGTCTTTTCACTTTATTGGTAATTTCTTTTAATGTGCAAAAACTTCTCATTAAGAAGTGGTCCCAGTTAATTCTTTCAAGTATTACTCGTGCAAACTCTTTGCCTACCCCTATGTCTTCAAGAGTTCCTCCTACTTTCTCTTCCAGGAGATTGAGTGTTTCTGTTTTAATGTTTAGATCTTTAATCCATTTTGACTTTAGCTTAATGCATGGTGATAGACTTGGGTCAAGTTTTAGTTTTTGGCATGTGGAGAGCCAGTTTTTCCAGCACCATTTGTTAAAGAGGCTTTCTTTCTGCCAGTAAGCGTGTTTGGTTCCTTTGTTGAAGTATTGAGTGTGTTCGTAGAGGCCGTTGCATCTTTAGTCTATTCCATTGATCCTCAGGTCTATTTTGTTGCCAGTACCATGCTGATTTTATCACAGTAGCTTTGTAGTATAGTTTCAAGTCAGGAATAGTAATGCTTCCTGCCTTGTCTTTGTTGGCCAGGATTGTCTTTGCTATTCTAGGTCTTTTCTGGTTCCAAATAAATTTTAGGAATGATTTCTCTTGGTGTGGGAGGTATATTGTTGGTAGTTTGATAGGGATTGCATTGAATCTGTACCACATTTTTGGGAGTATGGCCATCTTTACGATTTTGGTTGTTCCTATTCATGAGCAGGGAATATCTTTCCACTTTCTGAAATCCTCTATAGTCTCTTTTCTTAGGGTGTTGTAATTTTCTGTGAAAAGATTTTTGACTTCTTTAATTAGATGAATTCCCAGATATTTCATTTTCTGCAGTGCCATTGTAAAATGTATTGTTTCTATAGTTTCCCTCTCAGTGTGTCTGTTATCTGTGTAGAGGAATGCTATTGACTTTTGGGTATTGACTTTGTATCCTGCTATTCTGCTGAATTTGTGTATCAATTCTAGTAGCTTCTTGGTGGAGTTTTTTGGGTCTTCCAAGTAAAGTATCACGTCATCTGCAAATAATGATAATTTAACTTCTTCTTTACCTATTCTCATTCCTTTTATCTCTCCCTCTTCTCTAATGGCGCTAGCTAATGATTCCTGAACTATATTGAATAGGAGGGGTGATAGCGGACACCCTTGTCTTGTACCAAATCTGAGAGTAAAATATTTCAGTTTTTCCTTACTTAGAATTATATTAACTGTTGGGTTGTCATAGATGCCTTTTCTCAAATTGAAGTAGAGGCCTTTTATTCCAATTTTCTGTAGGACATTGAACATGAATGAGTGCTGGACTTTGTCAAAAGCCTTTTCTGTATCAATTGAGATGAATCATGTGGTTTTTAGTTTTTGCTCTACTGATATACTGCATTACATTTATAGATTTGCTCATATTGAACCATCCTTGCATTCCTGGGATAAATCCTACCTGGTCATGGTGTATGATCTTGATGATTTGCTGTATTCTGTTTGCTAGGATTTTATTGAGGATTTTTGCATCTATGTTCATGAGTAAGATTGGCCTGTAGTTCTCTTTTTTAGTTGTGTCTTTCCGTGTGTTTGGTATCAGTATAATACAGGAATGATTGGGAGAAGTGTTTCCTTTTCAGTTTCATTGAAGAGTTTGAGGAGTGTAGAGATTATATCTTCTGTAAATTTTTTGTAGAATTCAGCTGTGAATCCATCAGGACATGGACTTTTCTTTGTCGATATTTTTTTTTTATTACATGTCATATTTCATTGGCTGTTATTGGGTTATTGAGAGTGGTTATGTCTTCTTGATTCAGTTTTGGTAATTTGTACCGTTCTACAAATCTGTCCATTTCTTCTGAGTCTTCTATTCTGTGAGCGTAAAGATTCTCAAAGTAGCTATTGATAATCTTCTGGATTTCCACTGGGTCTGTGGTGATTACACCCTTTTCATTCCTTATTGCTTTCATTTGAATTTTTTCTTTACTTTTTTTGATGAGGTTAGCTAGGGGCTTATTGATTTTAGTTTTTCAAAGAACCGGCTTCTTGATTTATTAATTCTTTATTCTTTGAACCATTTTTTTCATCTCAGTTGAATTAGTTTCTTTCTAATCTTTATGTCTCCCGTCTTTGTGCTCTGGGTTTGGTTTGCTCTTCTTTTTCTAGATGTCAGAGGTGCAGCATTAGGATGTTTATTTGTTCCTGTTCTATTTTCCTCACAGCTATGAATTTCCCTCCTCGAACTGCTTTCCTCGCATCCCATAAATTCCAATAAGTTGTGGTTGAATTTTCATTGAATTGTGGATATTGTGAATTTCTCGTTTAATTTCATCTGTGACCCATTGATTGCTGGGTAAGGTGTTGTTTAATTTCCATGCATTTAGGGAGTTTTTCTGGTTTCTTTGTTGTTTATTTCCAGTTTTATTGCACTGTGGTCATATAATATGCATGAAATAATTTGTCTTCTTGCATATACTAAGCATGACCTAAGGACTAATATGTGTTCTATTTTAGAAAATGACTCATGTGCAGCTGAAAAAAAAATGTATATTCAGCTGTGCTTGGGTAGAACACTGTACATGTCCACTGGGTCCATTTGTTCCAGGCTCTGGTTCAATTCTGCTACTTCTTTGCTATTTTTTTTGTCTGGTTGACCTATCTTTTTGGGATAAAGGTGTGTTATGGTCTCCTGTTAAGATTGTGGTCTTGGATATTAGATTTTTCATCTGCATTAAGATTTGTCCTACAAAGTTGGGTGCTCCCGTGTTTGGTGCATAGATATTTATGAGTGTTACCTCTTCCTCTTGGATTTTTCCCTTAATCAGTATATAGTGGCCTTCTTTATTTCATTTGATCATTCTTGGTTTGAAGTTGAGACTATCTGAGAACAGGATTGCCTACCCCTGCTTTTTTCTGAGGTGCTGGGGCATGAAGTGTTTTCCATCCTTTGACTTTCAACCTATTTAGTTTTTATGAGTTAAGTGTGTTTCTTGTATGCAGCATATTTCTGGGTTTTGTTTCCTAATCCACTGTGCTAGTCTATTTCCCTAATTGGTGAATTGAGTCCATTTACATTGATGGTAATAATTGAGATGTGTTGACTTACAATTGACATGTTATTTATCTGTTGTTGTTTACGCCTTTTTTCTCCTGTTTAATTGTTTGCTCTATTTTGTGGGTTCCTTCTGTTCTTGTTGGTGGAGTTCTGATTATTTTGGTCCCTCCCTAGAACATTTTTCAGTAGTGTGTATAGGGTTGGCTTTGTCATCATGAAATTCTTTAGTTCTTTCTCTTCTCCAAAACTGAAAGAGAGAAGTCTGGGCTGGAATTTGTTTTCATAGAGGACTTGAAGTACTGTGCTCATGCTCTTCTTGCCTTCATGTTTGTATAGAGAAGTCGGCTATAATTCTGATGGGGTTTCCTTTGAATGTGATCTGCTTCTTTTTTCTAGCAGCTTTCAGTATATTGTACTTGTGCTGGATTTCTGGAATCTTGATTATTATATGTCTTGGTGTGTTTTTAATTGGGTTGAAGTTATTTGGCATTCTTTATGCTTCGGTTATCTAGTCATATTGTTTCCTCACATTTGGGAAGTTTTCTGCTATTACTTCTGCCCATATTCTTTTTATATCATTTGTATTGACTTCATCCTCATTGCTGGCTATTGGTGTCATGTTGTTCATCTTTGCATTGTCTTGCAGGTGATGAATTATTTTTTCCTGCATCCTACTTGTTTTTAAGAGATCCTTTCTCACCTTTGCACTAGCTGCACCAGCATCTTCAAGATCTGAAACTCTGTCTTCACTTTCACTCAAATGGTTTTGCAGGCCTGTGGTTGAGATTTTAAATTCCTCTATATCTCTTTGACGCTCCTTCATGCAATCTATTTCTTTCCTGTATTGCTCATTCAAGGAGTCTGTCATTTTTCTAATTTCCTTTATTTTTTCATCAATGTCTTCCTTAGAAGCATTTATTAATTCTTTTCCTGCCGAGTTTTCCTCCATATGTTTCTGCATTTGATTCTTTACTTCAGATGCTATGAATTCAGAGATTTCTTTTTTTTATTCCAGAAATAAATTATGCTCTGAATTCCTCTATACCTTTCTGCTGTTGCTTATTTACTTCTGATGCTATTAATTCATACATTTCAGCTGAGCTCGTGTCCTCTGCACTCCTTTTGGGTGGGCATTGGGTTTCCTCCATATGTTTCTGTATTTGATTCTTTACTTCAGATGCTATGAATTCGAGATTGCTTTTTTAATTCCAGGAATTAATTCTGCTCTGAGTTCCTCTGTATCTTTGTGCTGTTGTTTCTTTACTTCTGACATTATTAATTCATACATTTCAGCTGAGCTAGTGTCCTCTGCACTTGTTCTGGGTGGGCTCAAGGCCTGAGATTGCATTTTGTTCCTTGTTTTTATCATTTCATATAGCTCTGATGTGACCTCTTTCATTTAGTGTAGAGCTTTGGTGCAGTTATAACCTTAGCACCTAATGAAATTCTGATACTGATATACCAAGTTCTAGCTCTTTTAGTTGTGCCTGGCTTGGGTCTGGCTGCTGTGCTCAGCTCCTTCCTGTGGCTGTCCTTGGAGGTGAGCCTGTTGTGCCCCCTTTGGCAAGATGTCCTCCTGTGTTAGCTGTGTGGTTTTGACTGTAGTCTCAGTGCAGGGACTTCAGCTGCAGAGTTTCACCCCAGGCCTATAAGTGAGGGCTGGGTTGGGTTTGGAGGCGTATAGGAGGAGGGCAGGGGAGCACAGAAGCTCTCCCACACATTCACTGGGCCTGCGCTTTGGTCCGTCTGCAAGGCTCCCCAGAGGAGGGCCAGGGAAATGGCTCAGTGGAAAAAGCGCTTCCTTGGCAAGTGCAAGGCTGTGAGTTCAATCCCCGGTTCTGCCAAAAAAAAAAAAAAAAAAAGAAAGCAAAAATAAAGGCTCCCCAGAGGGTGGTGGATTCGAGGCTCCCCAGAGGGTGGTGGATTCGTCTCACTCATAGGGCAGACTGTGCTGAGTCTGGCAGGATGGGGCATGTCCGGAGGATGCGGGGAGAGGTCTCTCATGTGCTGGGCCTGGTCTTGGTCCAGCTAGCACAGGACAGTGCAGAAGCTCTCCCACACATTCGCCCATCCCTTCAGTTTTTAACCTTGTGTGTCTTTGCATTTAAATGTGACATGTAATTGGGTTTTTTCTTTTTAATTTGTTCTGGAATTTTGTCATTTCATTAGACATTAAATTTTTGTATCACCTATTTTATATGTTTATCTTACCTGTCAGGGTGGTTCTTTTTTATCTTTTCCATATTCTGTTCACTTGGAAGTTATAAAGACTTTTACTTTTTTAGTGGTTTCTTAAATATTGCAGGAGTAAGTACACTAACTTACTGCAGGCCAGTATTATTTAACACCTTTTTCATCTTCTTCTTAGTATCTCCCCTGCCAAGTACATTATTCAAGTTCTGGGATCCACTTTACCAGACCTCCTCACCATGAGGGCTGCTGGGGTCGCTCGTGCAGTCTGGCCTTAAGCCCAAGAAGCCTTCTGCACTGGGGCCTGCCCTTGGTGGTAACCCTCCATCCCTCCCTGTGACTGAGTGGAGAGAGGATTGTTTTGGTCTTGTCTGTTCTTTTTAGGTATAGTCTGCATGCAGTGAATACTTACTTTTTGTTTAGTAATATATGTAAGTGATTTGGGGGGAGCTTTTTTTATGTATTTGGCGCAGGGTCTCAGTAGGCAGATCAGACTCAGAGTGATCCTCCTGTTTTCAGCCTCCTCAGCAGTGGGATTGCAAGTGTGTACACCACGCCTGGTCTTGGTGGCTGGCTCAGAGGCAAGGGGCAGGGCTGGAGTGGCATGTGGTTCTAGGGATTGAACCTGGTCCCTGGGCTTACCTAAGCAGGTGCTTAGTCTGCTGACCTATCTCACCAACCATGGGGAAGCTTTTCTTGATCCTGTGGCTAGATGTGTTCAGTTCAGAAAAAAATTGGCCTTTGTCAGGTTCTGTTTGCACTCATTCCTCTCCTGGACTCCAGTTGCACATGGTAGACACATTGTCTTGTCTTCTGTACTATCTGGTACTTTTCCTTTCAGGCTTCATCCTGGATATTTCTTTTGATCTGTTTTCCAACTTGGCATTTTCTTCAGCTTTATCTCTTTTTTTTCATTTTCTGATTCTGATCTTTTTTTTTTTTTTTTTTTTTTTTTTTTTTTTTTTTTTTTTTTTTTTTTTTTTTTTTTTTTTTTTTTTTTTTTTTTTTTTTTTTTTTTTTTTTTTTGTGGAACCAGTGATTGAACTCAGGCCCTTGTGCTTCCCAGGGAAGCACTTATTCCACTGAGCCATCTCCCTGGCCCCTCTTTTTTTCATTTTCTTATCTGTGCTCAGTTCCCTGCCCTAAGTTACAAATTTTTCATGGTCAACTCATCATAGGTTGGCAAGTGTTATCCTTCCTTGATTTCCTTTTTTACAAGGAATCAAACTCAGAACCTTTATTTGCATTTTAACTCTATGAAGGCAAGAGTGATGTGTGAATTCTGATAATTGAACTAAAGGTTTCTCTCTCTCTCTCCCTCTTTCTCCCTTTTTGGGTAAGAAAGAAAAGCAGAGGGAGATATCTGACACCAGGGTGGGAGTAGCTCCTCTGCTCCTGGCTGATTCCCAGCCTCAGGCCTGGCAGGAAATCACTCACTGTTCCTGCTCTGTGACCCCAGCTGAAAACTCTGCTAAGGAGGACTACTTAGTATCTCTGTCAGCCCCACTGCATTTGTTGAGATCATGCTGATCTAACCCACATGTTACAGTCTCTTTATTTTTTTCTAATTTTACATTAAAACTGAATTCTTAATATTGATTTTGGATTTTTTAGATCTAGAATTTTTGCATGCATTATTTTTATAGTTTCCAGTTCTCCTCTGAAGTTGTTTTGCTTTGGATGTACTTGAGCATAACAGCATGTGTGTCTGGTACATCCAACAGCTGGAAGTCCTATGTGACTGTTGCTTTTGACAGATTTTTTTTCCCAGTTGCAGCTTATTTTCTCTCCACCTCCCTCCTGCTTTCCCTTCCTCTTTTAAAATAGGTGTTTTTTTTTTTTGTTTGTTTTTGTTTTACAAGTTTTCAATCAGTGAAAGTGAGTGGAAACTACAGAGATTCACATGTACCCCTCCCTCCTCTGTTATGCTTTCTTATTGGCTTGCTGGGTTTGTTCATCTCAGCTTTTCTTCTTGTGCCTGCATATTTTTGTGTGCCAGGAATTGTATTAGCACAATTATTTTAGAAAAAATGTGAAGCTTAGGATTATATCTTTTTCCAGTGAGAATTGTAGGTCTGCTTCTGCCAGAGGCTGAGGAGCTCTAGCAAGTTGAATTTGTTTTAATCCAGGTTCTTCAGTACAGCTATCGTTCCCAGTAGGCCCCTGTAGACTCTGGCTGACATTTCATCTTTTTTGTGTTGTTTCCGTACTGGGAATTGAACCCAGGGCCTTTGTATTGAGCTACATCTCAGCCCTTTTTATCATGTTTTGAGCTATGTTCTTGCTAATTTGTTATGCTCAGGGTGGGCTTGAATTGTGATTCTACCTCAGCCTCTTAGAGTGCTTGGATTATAGATGGGCTGTGCCCTGATCGTATTTAATCTTGAGAGGAGCAGTACTTTGAGTACGCAGAGGGCATTCACAGTGGTTACTCCCTCCATAGCCCAGGGTGGTTAAAAGCATCTAGCAGCTGGCCCTTTAGAGCTGCTGCCCTTATAGAAAAGCAGACCTGAATCAATGCCTTGGCTTTGTCTGTCTTGTTAGCTCTGTCTTCACACAAATATTTTTGCTCATTCATCCAGCTTTTTAAGTTGGCCCCATTTATCTCATTGAACATTACTCAAGGTTGAAATCTAGCCTCTCCTCCCTCTCTCCCCAACTCTCTTATGCACACACACGCACATCAAGTTCCATATATAAATATTATATATTATAACATTATATACATGTGTGTGTATTTAATCTCTTACTACAAATTAAAGAAATGGAAATTTAGGAATGAAATGTTTCTGTGCTACAGATAGGTAAACCTGTGTGTGTGTGTGTGTGTGTGTGTGTGTGTGTGTGTGTGTGTGTGTGTAATTTCCTTCTCCCAAGTTTGCTTGTTCCACTTCTTTGGTCATTAGTTATCATCCATATTGATCTCTAGCACTTTAGTTGGTTTCCACAGTGATATTGTTTCATGTGGTGCATATTTTCTCCTAGACTTTCACTTGGCTTTAAATTTTGGATTAGGACTGTATCATATATCTCTTTAGCTTTTAGGTTTTTAAATTTATCTTTTATGGCTGCTTGGTTTTGTGTTTTAGATAGGCTTCTATTGTACCAAGGACATGCTACACATTTTATACTTTACATGGAGCACTTTGCTTTATTCAAAGTAGGGTGGGTTGAGACAAGGTCTCACTAGGGTGGCCTTGATCCTCCTATCTCAGCCTCCCAAGTGCTGAGATTATAGGCCTGCTTCACCATACCTGGCTCTTAGTTTTTGACTGGGTGTGTCAAAACATGAAATGATGGATTTCTTTATAAATGGATGGGGTACAAGGCCAGGTGATATGTGTTCCCCCTGCTGGGTGAACTTTGTCAGCCTGGAAACGGTGTGCCCCCACCCCAGGTGCATTCCCCTTCAGCTTCTCTGCTCCTGCCCTGCAGGCTGGCTCTAGGGATTGGGAAGGCGTGGGTAGGAAGGAGGCTGGGGGACCATGTGGCTGGGCTGACCTTTCTTTCCCCACAGGTGCAGCAGTACCGTGTGGCCATGACTGCCAAGGACTGCTCCATCATGATCGCGCTGTCCCCATGTCTGCAGGATGCCAGGTGAGGCTTGCATGGCCCTTGTCCATCACCTAACAGGGTTTCATGGTGGAAGAGGGTGCAGGTGTCCTATATATATATATATTTTTTTTTTTTTTTTGTCTTTTTTGAGACAGGGTCTCACTGTGCAGTTCAGGCTGGCCTTAAGCTCACTTTGTAGCTCAGGCTGGTCTCGAACTCACAACAATCCTCCTGCCTCAGCTTCCCTAGTGCTGGGATTACAGGCATGCGCCACCACGCCCGGCTCAGGTTTCCTATATTTATGGACCCTCTGACAAGCCCACTGGATCCTTGGCTTGTTGATGTCATAGGGCTTTCCAACTGTCACTCTAATGGCTTGTAATTGCATTTACTTGTAAAAACATTTCTGGAAGATAACTAAAAACTTTTCTATTAAAGTGAAATTCTCATTTTATAAGGAAATACTCTAAAGGGTATGGAAGCAGTGTGGATAATGTAGGAAATTCCACTCAAGTAGCCCAGGCCCAGGCCAGGCCCCAAGCTTTGCAGTGCTATGGGCTCCTATGGGCTTTGTCATAGTCTTCTGCCAGGTCAGTGGGGTGTGGACTTCAGAGCTGTCGCCATCATTTAATGGCCCTGAAATACCACATTCAGTGCTCTGCCTCCTCTTCTGAGTTACAGCATGTTTCTAGCCTCCATGCAGGATGTCACTAGTCCCTGCAGTGCCCCAGCCCTTTCAGGCACAGGTGAGCCTGATCATCTGCTCCTTGTGACTAGGTAGACTATATTCAGCTTGTGTCTGCCACTGTCAGCACACTTGGGACCTGACTGCTTTTTCTCTGATGTGTTCCTGGGTCATGATGACCTTGCCCACTAGCTGCCAGCCACCTAATTTTCTGATGCTTTTGACTAAACAATTTCCAGGATTCCTGTTCCTGGCAGGCATAGAATTGTTCCTTCTCTTGACATGTTTTTTTTTTTTTTTTGTCTTTTTTTGAGACAGGGTCTCACTATGCAGTTCAGGCTGGCCTTAAGCTCACTTTGTAGCTCAGGCTGGTCTCGAACTCACAACAATCCTCCTGCCTCAGCCTCCCGAGTGCTGGGATTACAGGCATGTGCCACCACGCCCGGCTCCTTCTCTTGACATGAAACCCCAAGGACATTTACAGGGCATGACTGAAGCACAGGGAGGGTATTTTCCTTAGTTTTTCCTAAGGAAAGACTGCTAGGGCTTAGCTGGGAGAAGCCCTCTGTGGGTGAGCTGCTTGGTAGGTGAGAGGCCCACAAGGGTGGCTGAGGATGTAGCTGGGAGTCTGGCATGTGAGTGCAGGGACTCAGGCAGCTGTGGGAAAGCCAGGTTCAGAGGCTCCATGTGGACAGGCCCCAAAGGAAGACAAGGCATGCACTTCCTCTAGATCTGCTGTCTGCCAGTGCATGGTGACAGTGGTGTCACTGGAGAAAGCTGTACACCAGCATCCAGTTCATATGTGGATCAACGGCCTTGTACAGTCAGCTGTTGTGAGCAAGGAAAGGGGGTCACGTTCAGTTCCATACTGTACGGGGCTCAGGCTGGGGGAGCAAGCACAAGTGCCTCTCTGCAGCCTTCTCCACAGGGACAAAGGGAGACTGTTTTGGGTGTATGTATCCTAAAAACATAGGACAAAGACTCAGGCTTCCAAGCCTGTCAGCCTTCCCTGCCTTAGTGAGTCTGGTAAGGAACTGAGGAGAAAAGGGGCACCTGGTCACACTAATCCTGATTTCCTCTGGTGTGACTGAGAATTGTTTTCATTGCTTCAGGAAAATCTCATTTACAGAATCCTCACAGACCCAAATGCTGTGTGGAATGGTGCCCTGTTCCATGATTTTGATTTGAAAATTAACAATCTTCATGTGCAAAATAAGGAAATAGTTGAGTTATGGTGCATCTATGTGCTGTTAAATTTATAAACTGTGTTCTGTTTGTCTTTAAGAGCTCATCATGAGCTCTTTCACCAAGTTCAGGAGGTACTTTCATGGTGCAATAAAAAATATACCAATAGAATTGGGCCATAGCTCAGTGGAGGATACCAGCCTAGCCTGTCCCAGGCCCTGGCTGTTTAAGTTTTTTCTTTTTATCTTTTTATTTATTTGTTTCAGGATCTTGCTATGCAGTTCAGACTCACAGTGATCCTCCTGTTTCAGCCTCCCCAGTACTGGGATTACAGGCACATGTCACCATGCCCAGTTTCAGGGCTGGCATGGCGCACCTGGGGCTCAGGGGCTGCATGTCACATGGTATCAGGGATCAAACTCAGGTCTTTGTGCTTGCCAGGCAGGTGCTCTTAGACCTCTGAGCTGAGCTATCTCCCCAACCCTCCAGCACTGTTTAAAAGCATGAATTATATATATTTGAAGAAAAAAGGTAAAGAAAAAGAAAATTAAGGTATACAAAGGATTCAGTCTTTAAATGTTTTATATACTTAAGCTTATTTTAGTTTTAAAATATATAAACTTTGTGTTGGAAAAACCTTAGATTTGGGGAAAGTTAGGTATACAGATGTTTAGAATCCTGTGACCAAGTTGCAAGGTTGGTGGGAGATCCCATACTCTTGCTCTGAGTTCCTGAGGTTCTGAAGAAAGCTCTGAAGGGGTATGGCTGGGTGGGAAGAAGTAGACCCTTGGAGGCTCCCCCACTGCTGCCCTTGTGCATATGTGCTACTCCCAGCCTCAGTGGCTGCCCTCAGGCCATGTGCTCCATGGCTGCACTGAATACTTAGTCTGGTCGTGGCACTGAGGCAGACCGAGGGTGAGGTTCGTCTTTGATCATATTTACATCTGTGAGAGACACAGTAAAGCTGAGGTGAAATTTAAATCCTTAACCTTTTACAGCTCCCAGTAGGTTGAGTATTTTAAACATTGCCTTGAGTGAAAGCTTTGCTAGCTCTGCTATTTCTGTGTCATAGCCGAGGTCTGAAGCCTGCCTTCTTACTAATACAGACGGTTTGGGATTTGGGGACCACATGGGAAGCTGCGCATGGCTTCATCTCCTCAATCCTGCTGCTGCTCCTCTTGATTATCTGCTTCAGACAGCATGGGCAGCAGCCAAAGCCTTGGCTTCTCTGCTTATGCCCCAGAGAATAGTTGTCCGGATGAGGGCAGCTCCCCCCAGCCAGAAGTCCTTCCAGTCCCCAGGGGGACATGTGTCTATGACAGGAGAGTTGTGTGTCTCTGGGAGCTTCTAGCCTTTGGGGCACTGAGGGGCACATAAGCATCTTGGTGGCAGGGGCTGGCGCCTGCCGGCTATTAACTGTCACATGAAACTTTTGGGTGGGTCACCCAGATGATTAATTTCTGTAGGGCCTGCTTAGATGATTCTTTTTAACTTTAGGTGTCATCTTGTTGGGTGCTGCTTATGATTGAGCAACAGAGGTGTCCTGTAAAACCTATAGCCCTTGTACTGGTCTGTCCCAGCCAGGTGCACTGGGCCTGAGTTTCAGGCATCAGGATTGCATGGTGCCTTGGGACACAGTAGTTCTCTTAGAAACTAGGGTGGGCAAGGACGGCCCCTTTCACCTTCCAAAGTGAGACTCAAGGCCTTAATTTGTGCATGACTGATTCGCTGTTCTCTGTTTAGGAGACAGCAGTGATTCTAGCAGCTGAGTTAGTTGCTGAGCTATGACAGTTCATTTTTTCCTATAAACAGGATTCTAGAGTAGGAATTAAATTAGAATCAGGCCCTTGATTATCATTCTCAGAGCAGGCTCTCTTCCAAAGCAGGCCTTTGAAAGTAGTGTGGTATTTTGTTTTTAGTGATTTCCAAATCTAGAATAGTAGTAAGCATGGAAAAGTCAGAACCCCGGAACATTTTTTTGGGCTAAACTGAGTTTATATTTCTCCTAGCCACTCATTGGAATGCTGTGTGCTGGGCCAGGCAAGCTACATAGAATCTCTCAGCACTGATTCTGAGTTACTCTGGATGTGTTTTTATGTGCAAGCGTTCCTATTTCATTATAAGCACATGACGGTTCTGATGTTTATAAAGGCTACAAAACTAAGCCCTCAGAAACAAAATACAAGGAACCAAAGATATGGTTAGAGACTAAAATATGAAACCAGATCTCTCTCCAGATGTGAAATACATAAGATCTTGCGTTTCTCAGCAGACATGGGAAAGGCACATAAAGAGGGGTCTGTTCTCAGCGTTTATCCACTTGGATGTCAGAGAGCCAGGTCTCCTTTTTTACTTTTTCTTAGGTTTTGTAATCCTTGGCTCAGGAAAAGTGACTTTTCCAACATTTTGTTTAGACCACTGGGCTGTGGGGAATATTGTTCTCACATTCCATATAATGGCTTTTCCATCACACAGCCCCAGAACTCCACAGGCGACACAGAGCAGTGTTGGCACACATCACAGGAGGCAGAGGCTGTGTGTGTGTGTGTGTGTGTGTGTGTCTGTGTGTGTGTGAGTGTGCGCATGCGCAAGCTGACAGATGCAGACTGCGTGCTCTTTGTGAACTGCTGTGAGGGTATGGAAGGTCTGTGATCTGAAATTACTTTCTGCCTTGCAGCTCTGATCAGAGGCTCGTCGTCCCCTCCTCGAGGTCCCGGCTGGCTTTCTCTGTGTCTGTGCTGGACCTGGACCTCAAGCCGTATGAGAGCATCTCTCACCAGTACAAACTGGATGCCAAGATAGTCAACTATTACTCAAAGACTGTGCATGCCAAAGATGACACTGTCATGTCGACTCGGTTCAAGGAGAGTGAGGATTGCACATTAGTTCTTCATAAGGTCTAATTTTACCCCTGCAGTGTCTTTGAAACTTGAATGTGAAAGTTGAATGACAGAACTATTTTATACTGTGTTGAATGACTTTTGGCTGTGAATGTTTTGGTTGTAACCCTTGTTGAGGTGAGACTGCCTCTGGAGACATGAAACTGAAGAGCACTAGAAGCATCTTCCAGGACAAGGAATGTAGGACGTGAGTGCCACGTCCCAGGAAGCCACTTATGTTCTTAAAAGGAAGTGTCTGTTCAGCCCTGGGACGACATCCTGGGTAGTTCTTCCTTCCAACCAGGGCTTGTGTCTAACTATCTAATGCGAAAAGCCTTATTATATAAGACACAAGGTTTGGATCTCCTACTACCAGACTTCTTATATAGAAAACTTGAATTGTCATGAACATCTTATAGCTTGGACTTTTGAGAAAGCATGGATACTACTGGAACTTTCCCAGCTGTTACTGATAACCTTTTCAGTGCAAGCCACAAATCACCACAGGCTTTGGGTGGGTCTCCCCCGCTGCTGAGTGACTAGGGGTTAACACAGATGTTGATTCTGAGTGGTGTAGACTCAGGGTCCCTGTGGAGGTGCCAAAGCCCATGGCTCTGAAAGGTCAGTGGGGAGCACAAGACTCAGGTCAGGATGGACACCACTCATGTGAGCATTGACTTTGTTTTTGCTTTATGATTTTATTTTTAACTCTAGGGGAGATGAGGCGTTTTTTCCTACCTGAAATTGCTGCTGTCGAAGCTGGAAGCAGAGCTGTGCTTCGCTGAGTTGCTGGGGTGGGTGTGCAGATAGCCCAGTTGCCCAACACTCCAGTATCCCCAGTGGTGGAGGTCAGGGTTCTCTTCCTCTGCTGCATTCCACCCTCGGGTTGCCTGAGTGCAGCGGGTGTGAGGGCCTGGGGCCCTGCTGTCCCCTTGGGGAGTTCCAGGGGTCCTTGATTCTTGAAGATACAAAGCCCCCTGCTTGCATGGAGAGGGTTCTTGTTGGGGTCACCAAAAGTGTGCCCGGCTGCTATGAAATCATTGGGAATCTTGGCTTCATTTTTTTATTCTATGGTAGGTTGTACAGACTATTTATATAATTGTTTTGAGGGACTAATGAAGGCTTATTGTAACATATTAATGAAACCATGAAATTGTATGAAAATGCTACATGAAAAATGAGGAAAAATATTTTGCTGATTGTAAATTTTTGTGGGAAATTTTGTGATAACTTGAAAATTATACTTGTTTGATTGAATCAAGATAACTTTTAGAATTTATTTTGAATTGTGAATATTTAAGTTTATTCTATATTCAAAGATACAAAGAAATACTTATGCAGCGAGATGTGGTGGTGCATGCCTGTCATCCTAGCACCCTGGAAGGCTAAGGCAGGAGAATCACAAGTTTGAGACTATCCCGGGCAGTTTAGCAAGACCTTGTCTCAGAATAATGAATGGGGAAGGGTGTAGCTTAGTGCCATGTGTTCAATACCAGGTACTACAACAAAAAAATAAAATCCCCCTCCCCCAAACCCAAAACTTAGGCATTTGCCCAGAATTGCCGTACTCCTCTGTGTGTTGTGTGTATTAGGATTGGTGACATGGAGGCTCTTCCAAAGCCATAAATGAAGCTCAAATCTTCTGGAGGGAGGGAAGGGACTGTCAGCACTGCTTTACCCCAGGTGGTTTGCTGTTGTCAGTCTGGGGTGGGATGGCCTTACTTGGGTCAGCTTTGCTTGGAGCCTGGGATATCTGTATGGCAGGTTCCCTGCAGTCAGTGGCTAGCACTGGTCCCATCCTGGAAGGACCTTCTACTGGGTGCCCCTGGTGAGAGGACTCCCACTGGCCCCAGAATGCTAGGAGAGGCTACTGCCTCAGTTTATCAAGGCCACTTGAAAGCAGCAGCTAAGAGCTGGTGAGATAGCTCAGTGGACTAAGTGCTGCTTTGGCAAGCACAGGGACCAAGGTTCGAGCCCTGAGCCTGCATGCTGTGCCAGGCCCCCAACCCTTGGGGCACACTGAACCGGTGACAGAGTCCGGGCAAGGTGTTACAGATCTGTAATCCCAGATCTGGGGAGACTGAAACAAGAGGATCACTACAAGTCTGAGATGTGTAGTGAGGCCCTGTACCAAATACATAAATGAAAAAAAAAGACAGCAGTGGCTAGACTTTTGTGGGAGTGTCAGACATATGAGATGCTGCTGTGAGGCACGGGGCAGGAGGTGGCAGTGCGGCACCTCTGGCCTGAGGAGTGCTGAAGAAATGCAGCTGCACATGTGCCTGCCTCCAAGAGGCCTGGAGCAGGAGCCAGGCGGGGTCCGTGACCATCAGCATGACTATGTGTGGCGGAGGGGCTGGCCCACCTCCTCTGTGCCGTCCAAGAGCCACTCAAATGTTAAACTTGCCTTACCAAAAAACCTGTATGTGTCACTGCTGACATTTTGTAGCTGTCATTTTTATTGGAGGTTAAATAGCTGTGCTTTTTACATGATGATAATGTGCTGAAATACATAGGTGGCATCTTTTGAGGGTGTGGTTTCTACATGGAAAAGAGTAAGGTGGGCTGCATTTGTACACCTTATTCCTCATGTCCACCCTCTGGGAGCTACTTATTCCTTGCGTGGAGCAATCTTATCAGGCTTTCAATAGCAGCTTCAATTCCAAGCACTCGTAGCAGGGTCCGGAAGCTCAGAGGAGCATTTTCTATGACTCCATTCTTGTCCAGCTGTAAGGCTGTAAAGCAAGCATAAACCAGGTAAAATCTCTGGTGCCACCAAGACCTGCTCTCCCAGCCAGCCACACAGCAGAGGGGGTGCGGGAGCAGCCTGGGCCATGGCGGGGCTTCACCTGTGGTTTCAGGAAAAAGACAGCTCCCTCCTGCTCTCAGCCTGGGAGGTCTAGGGTTGGGGATTTCTTCTCCTATTCTTTGGGAATGATTTATTGATAAATATTTTGAAAAATGATATATAAAATACTGATCAGCAAGTTTTCAGCTGTTGATTCTTCCCATGTAAAATCAGATGAAAAAGATAAACAGGTGGCTTAGTTGGGCATACAGAGAAGAGTGCTAGGAAGGACTTCCATGCCCACAGGACCTACCTCGCTGAGGAATTTTTGTGAGAAGATCCAGCTTTGGTAAAACCTTCCCTTCTTCATCTATTTGTATCTTCCAAACAATCACCAGTTCAAACCTGAATGGGGGCACAAATAAAAGAGTTTTTGAAGCTTGGTTAAAAGATTAATGACAGTGGTGGCACACACCTGCAATCCCAGCTACTCAGGAGACTGATGCAGGAGTCAAATTCAAGCCCAGCCTGGGCAGTTTAGTAACTTAGTGAGATCCTGTCCAAGGGAGTAGTGGTAGTGGTGCTATAGCTGTCAGAGTTCAGTTTGCAGTACTGTTGGTACCTGGTCCCTACCTGTCCACACTGGGCTCGCTGCTCCTAACAACAGCTGCCCATATTAGTGGAGGTAAACACAGGACAGAGGGAACCAGGAGCAGGACCCATGTGAGCCCAGTGCTGGGAATGGCAAAAGATAATCTACTTGGAAAATAATCTGGCTCTGACAAAGCCATACACACACCTATGCCATGGCTGAGGAATGTCATTTTTTGGTTAACAGCCCGAGAGAAGCCTGTGTGCCAGAAGAAAGGACCAGGAGTGAAGAACACAGCGAGAATGAATGCAGCCGCAGGACAGGCAGGACCTGGAAGTCTGCCTAAGGTTCTAAAGTGGATGAACCAGCAGGTGCTATCTGCCCACAGGAGGCATGAGAGTGGCTCTGGGTAGAGCTGGGGAAGGGAGGCTGAAGGGGTTTGAGCTGTGGTCTCCATCTCTGGCCTCCTTGGGAGCTCCACCACTCACCCCTGCTTCTGCCCTCCCATGACTTCAGTGATAGCCACATACCGCCTTCTCCCAGGGCCCCTCACAGGTTTCTGAAGGAGCCATAGTGGAACTGTTACTGCAGCTGGTGGCCCTTGCATGCTCCTAGCAGACTTCCCCTTGGCCATAAGGGAGAGTGAAGTCTGGTCTGCCATTCCTGAAGGTGTCTGCTGAGATGCCCTGACTGCTCCAGTGGTGTAGCCCTCCTTAGGAGTTTCTGTTCAGTTCCTGTTGCTTTATAGACTCACCCTGGGTGGTGAGCACTGCAGATTCCTAAGCAGTGGGAACAGGACCCTTCTGGGAGGTGCACTATGTCTGGGTACTTGTCCTGTGTAAAGAAGAAATGATCACAGTTAGAGCCACAGAGAGCAAGGCTGACAGCACAGGGACTTTTTCTGGGGAACTGGCTAAAAATCAGGGAGAAGCCATGTAGGAGCAGTCACACATGCTATGCACTGGTTTCACCTCTATCTTCACCCTGCCTCCTGCCCCCCCCCCCCCCAATAAATCCACCTAGTCCATGCTCTTCCACTGCTAGGGGGCCTCCACAGCCATCACCTTCCCCAAGGCTAACATCCCAGTTGGGAACCACACAGTCTGATCTGGCTTCCTTTTCGCCATCTCCCCACCTGGGACAGCTCCTCATTGGGCCTTCTCAGGCTGGAGGGGCAAAAACTCCTAAGCTGAGGTCTGCTGCACTCCACAGTGGAGACTTGTGAGAGAACTCTGGCCTCTATTGTCAAAGCCTCTAAGGCTCTCGGGTTGGCACCCTGCCACAAGGGATGCCCCCTTGCCTGTCCATCCTTCCAGTCCACCTAAGTATCAGGACCCCTGCCCAGCTACCTGAACTACAGTGGAGACACTTGGTAAGATATGTACAGTTTTCCAACCATGAATGTTGTAACAAGGAAAGTGTTCAACTTTAGGGTCTCATTATGCAGCCCACATTCATAGTGATCCTCCTGCTTCCTGCCTCCCTAGGGCTGGGATTACAGGCGCATGCCACCACACCCGGACTCCATCGCCCGGCTCGGCTCAGCACACCCGAAGGCGGGGCCAGCACAGCATGCGGAACCAGGAATTGAACCCTGGCTGCTGCGCTTACCTAAGCAAGCATTTAGTCTGCTGAGCTATATCGCCGGCCCTTTTAGAAATTTCTAGTTTGCCACCCTAGATACGGTGCCATACTCTGCAGGATAACTGTGGTCAGTCTCAGCCTGTGTACTGTTCAGTGGAAAAGACAAAACTGGCTTCCTAGGCATCAGAACAGAAGATGCACATTCACAACTGGAGGGTGGCACAGTGGCCCAATGGTCTCAGCTTGCTACAAGTCTCTCTGCTCTTATGAGAACAGAGGGTGGAGGTGGCTCCACTGTGCGGTTTCTAGGTCCTAGGTCAGCCTCAGACCATTTCTTCTGTGTCCTCTCACAGTGTCTGACATAGAGATGGCAAACTGGGGGTGAGGCTTACATCATTGTGAGCCCCACCATGGCCACACCCCAGGGATCTCTGCAACCCTCCCAAAAGGACAGTCAGCCTAAGACTTGACCGAGCTGGGACATGGGCGACAGTGTTCCTGGACTAGACAGCCACTGCATGGAACCAGCTTAGTGACACCAAAGGAGGTTGTGTGGGGACAAAGACATGTCACAAGCATGAAGGAAACAACCCATCGGGGAGCTGCTGCCCACAGAGGCACCCTCACCACAGCGTGCTGTGGGTGAAGCCACTGCCACAAGGACAGCATAGACTTGGGTGGGTCTGGGGTCAGCTTGCAGATAATTACTAATTCCAGCTGAACAGTTTGGAGAGGAAAATGTATACGTAAGTTATTTAAGTGGAAAGTGTTGGTTGATTTTTAAACCTCAGTCTCCTCTAAATTAATAACAACTGTTTGGGGGAACATAAGGAGCGTGTGAACGTGGCAGTTTAGCTTCCAGACTGCTTGGCAGCAGCATATGGGACTCCAGGGACAGCCAGGCTTGGGCCGGCTCCAGGGCAGGGCCTGAGGCTCAGCCTCTCAGCACCAGGGAGCAATCTCCACCTTCCGGGGCCTCTTCCTTGCAAGCAAAAGAGGGTTTACTGTAGATGTGCTGTGCCCACTGACAGTAAACTCCTGATAGGGTTCACAATAAAGCACAGAAATGCTGACCTAGGAAGAAGTCAGACACTCCAAATGAACAAGTTTCTGGGGCAGTGTAACTACAGATAAGAATTTTATGTGTTTCTGGAGGACATGGAGAAGTTAATGACATTGCCTCAGTTTCCCAGTGCCATTCACTTGTCTCATGAGCTCCACTCCACAGCACGGATGGAAATAGGAAGGAAGCAGACAGATGGATTCGACAGCCCAACCTACCCCAATGTGGTAGGTTGTTAACAGTCACTGAGAGAAACATGTTGTAAAGGCTGAGAGCATAGGTGGCTTTGAGAAGGCAGACAGTGTACTTGTGGTCACTCAGGATCAGCACATCTCAACAACAATTTAAAGTTTTAGGTGTAATTGTGACAATAGTAAAAGATGATCAAATGCAGCTGAGTATGGTGGTGTACACCGGTGATCCCACCTGCTTCTGAGACTGAGGCAAGAGGATGGCAAGCTGAAAGCCAGTATGCTCCACTTAGCCAAACCCTGTCTCAAAAGTAGGGCTAGACATCTAGCTCAGTGCTCCCTGGGTCAATTCCCAGTAGTGCAAATACAGACCAACAAAATCCACAAGGATTTAAGATGGACATTCTTTGATGAGGCAGAGATAAGGTGCAATATGTCTTAGGAAACTTTCCATGGAGAGTTATTGCACACTAAAAAAGAAAACTATCAGCCTGACCTGGAAAGCACCTGGCCAGGACCTTGAAGGACAGTCCTGGACCTGGGCTCTTTGTAGTGCACAAAGCTTGTTCTCCACACCACCATGGCTCTGCAGAGCAGAAGAGCAGATGGGAAGCACGTGCATCCACAGGCATCACTAGAAAGCTGTGCTGTGAAGGTGGCCTTGCTGGGCACTGTGCACAATGACAGCAGCAAGTACTGGTGCTTCTGCTTAGGGCCCCAGTCACCCCGGGGAGAAATCTATTCTGAGCACCTCCAAGGAAGGTAGAAGCTATGACTCAGCTGCTGGCCATATGTGGGAAGTTTGCAGTCAAGAACTCTCCTGGTATTTTGGCTAAAAAGACAGTGGCTATGGGGAGGCTGGCAATTTCATATCCAGCCTGATTCACACATGTTGCCCACAGTGCTGTTGCAGTGCCTGCTGTGTTTGAGACCTAATGATACCTAATGATAGAGGAGCAGTGCTAAAGAGGGGTGATCACCTCATCTCCCCTTTGCTAGTCTTCAGATGAAAGGGGAACCCTGTATCCTGTGACCATTTAAGGTGTCCACAGGTCTGTTATCTTTGGGAAGGCAATAAAGTCACAATGAATTGTATCTGGCTAATTCAGTGATTTTTTTTTTTTTTTTTTTTTTTTTTAAAGCATGAGAAATACTTCATGTAATAGCCAACTGAAGTACAGTGATACTTTGGCTATCAAATGGCTCTGAGTTCAAAATTCCCACTCCTGGAACAGTGAAGTTCAAAAAATATCTGCTTGGTGTTTGGATCTTTGCATGTTAGTCAGACTCAAAGTCCAACTTGAAAAAACCTGTATGGGCTAAGACTGAGTCATGGGTTACTCCTGAAGTAACTAGTGCTTCAGCCTAAGCTCCACTCTCGCCCAGGCAACACACAACACTTGTTATTGCATTCATACTTTGTGTGCTTTATTTGCACGGCTCCAAAGAAAGTTAGTGACAGCACCAGTAAAGCTAGAGGAAAGCAGAACCACATTGGAGTTAAACAAAGAAATCGTTATAAAATTTGGTAAAGTCCTGGAAAAATTAATTTATAAGTGTGCCTTTTGGATCTTTGAACCAATTATTTGATTCAACAATTTATTTATTCATGTATTTTTAATTACATTATTTCTTATGGGAGAAATATGTTCAGTTCTTGAACCTTCTGGTGTTCAAATATGAATCTGGAATGAACTGAATTCAACAACTGCAGTACCACTGAATATAATCAGTGAGTTCTACTGTATTTGCAACCTTACAATTTTTATGTTCCTGAATGTTTTCATCACCCCATAAAAAATTCCTTAGCTACTGACTTCAGGTATGTGTAACCATCTACTTACTATCTAAAGATTTGCCTGTTCTAGTCATTTTATAAAAGTGGAGTCTTATGCATGTATGTGTGTATTCTGTTACTTAGCATCTTTTCAAGGCTTATCCAAAGTGCAGCAGAGATCAGTACCCCTTCCATTCCACTGCCAACTTACATCCTCCTGTATGAGTATTTACTACATTTTATTTATCTGTTCATTAATGAATGGGTGTTTTTACTTTTTGGTATGAGGAATGAGAATTCTATGAATATCTGTGTACATGTCTTTGTGTGAACTCTGACTTCTGTTTTCTTGGTTATATATACAGGAGAGGAACTGCCTAGTCTTGTGATGCTTCTATAGCCATTCACCCTCTCTCCTACAGTGGCTGCATTATTCATACAAATCCATGTGCAGGGCATGAGGTTTGAGCTCTCCACATCTTTGCCATCCATTCCCCAGCCTACCTCTATGCTTAAAAACATGATAAACAAACAGAAAAGAACACAGCCATCCTAACAGATATGAAGTGGTGCCTTGTGTATTCTTTAGATTATTTATTATGGAGTTGTAATAGCCTTTTATATATTCCATATGGAAGTCATTAATCAGATACATAGTGTTTACAAATGTTCTTCAGTGGCTTGTCTTTTTATTTTCTTATGGTGTTATTTGAAGTACAGAGTTTTTAATGATGTCCAATTTGTTTTATTTTTTGATTATTGTTTTTGGTGTCATAGCTAAGAAACCTCTGCCTAATCTAGTGTCAATAGAGACTTATATTTCTGTTTTAGTTCTAAGAGTTTTTCATTTTTGGTCCTTAAAATTAGGTTGTTTGCCTTCAACTTTTTATAGCTAATTTTGCATGGTGGCTCATGCCTATAATCCCAGCACTCGGGAGGCTGAAGCAGGAGGATTGTTGTGAGTTCAAGACCAGCCTGAGCTACAAAGTGAGCTTAAGGCCAGCCTGAACTGCATAGTGAGACCCTGTCTCA